>JACXGM010005611.1:0-15635 GCA_016801145.1 Umbra pygmaea
CAAGGAACATAGCTAACAAAACTGACATATTTTAATGGCTGCAAATAGAGCAGGCTGTCGCTGTGTAATGAAAAAAAAACGGGCTCGGACTCGGGCCAATAATTTTGATGAGCTGTCGGACACGGGTCGGGCTAGGGCCTGAGCATCTCGGGCCAGGGCCGGGCTCGGGCCTAGATTTGAGGCCCGTGCAGGGCTCTAAGGTGGGTCAGCTACTTAAACCACATCTGTACTCTATATATATAAATACATTGTTTTTAAAGCATTGACAACCACACCCAATATCGCGCTGACCACAGCTCTATGGAGCATGATCGGGTGCACTTGTCTGTGTACAGACGTACGTACATATTTATGATGTCTTTTTGATGTGGCCAGAAGGAAGGCTGCGCCTGTCTTTGGTTGTTTATGGAACTCCGCCTTGCGGTTATCTGACTAGTAACCAAAAAGTTTCCAGATGGAATCGCAAGTTGACAAAGGGATTTTTTATGAATTGGTTCCTGAACATAGCAGTTGGCTAAAGTCACTATGGATGTGAATATTTGGTGAATGTTATCTTTTCAAATGAATTAGCTGTCTTTGAACAGCTGGCTGCATATTTGCTGCCTATTTTGTTGTTGAGGGTAGGGTTAAGTTTATTCAGTTCTCAAAACAATTAAGGGAACATGCAATCATCACAGTATAACACCAAGTAAATAAAAATTTTGCGATATCAATCTGTCCATTTAGGAAGCATAAATGATTATGAATCAATGTCACCTGTTTTGGTGCAAATTAAAGTGACAACATGTGAACTGCAGAGACAATAGCAAGACAACCCCCAAAAAGGGAATGGTTTTGCAGGTGGTGTCCACCAGGGCCTTTTCTAGCACCGGGGCTGACACGTTCGCCTGGCAACACTTTATTATGCCTGCAACACAAACTCAGATTTTTCCCTTTCAGAATAATAGCACAAATTTTTATTCTTTGCAATAATCATTGTGTTCATTTCAAAGCTAGTGAATTGTAAACCAAATGCAAATGTATTGTGTGTAAAAAAACAATTAGAGTGTGATAAAAAAGACATTTAACATGTTTTCAATAACAACGTTTCATGACAAACAATAACAAATATGTTGTACACAGAATTTGATTGAATATATTGTCAGGTTCTCACATGAAAACATGATTACATTTGAAAAACATTCGCTAGAGTCTGTTTTATCCAACAATTGACAAATTTTAGTAACACATGAACATATACCCACTAACTATCTATGCACTGATTTAACAATGATTATTGTAATGAATTACGAGCAATATTATTTTGAAAAGTAAAATCAGAGTTTGTGTTGCAGGCGAACGTATCAGCCCTGGTGCTAGAAAAGGCCCTGATGGCCACAGACAATTGCTCTCTCCTTATCCTTCCTGACTGATGGATTGTTCTGTAGTTTTGTGTTTTTCTAATGTCCTTGTCACTACTGGTAAAATGAGGTGGTAACTGCAACCTATTTAGGTTGCAATGGTAGTCCAGCTCCTACAGGATGGCACATCACATGCCATCTTAAGAGCATGGAGGAGAAACCAGGAAATGGGCTGTTACACAAGGAGGCCTGGACAGGGCTATAGAAGGGCATCAACCCAGCAGCAGGAGCGGTATCTGCTTCTTTGACTTTTTTCTTCAGATTTTCTCTCCTTCAAAAAATTGGTCATGTCCAATTTCCCATTAACCCTGCCTTGTTTTTTTGTTTTTTCTAAAGCATGATTAGAAATTTTATATTTTAATTTGAAAATTTTTTGAAATTGCTTTAACTTAGGTGGAATTACTGAAATATCAGCCTGTAAAGCAGCAGTGCCTCCCATGCATAGTTCAGGAACCTTTGTGATGGCAGAGATAAACAGTGACCAACAGAAAAGTACATCTTCACAAGATGTGTTCCAACAGGGGTTTTGGTTACTCAGCTTTTATATCACCATTGTCATCCTTTTTCCCAAATGTCTCTTTGTCCACATCCCTCTATCTGTGAAGAATGTAGGCTGATGAAATCCCCTCGTGTAATGGTTCGATTGATCCGAGGGAGGCTACAGTGAGCTTCACTTAGCCACTCACTCAAACACACACTGATTTCCACCAGCTAATCCCCATCAAAGCAATTACTGTCAATTATCTTAAGATGCAGCTGTGTGAGGTAGTTTCCTCACACTTCAAGCTTGATTTTGTGACACAGTGCAGCAGAATGATTTGATATCAGTGTACTTTAGCGTTGATTGGTAAAGTGCTTGGTGTTCGCTAACCTTGTTGTTTATTTAGCTACCAGGTGTGCCCACTTTGGAAAGAGCGGGCTGCCTATTGACTTACATGAACTAGATATCGTCTTTCATTCAAGGTAAAAAATCCATTCCAGTTCAGCACTGTTCATTTAGGGCGTCCAAACACCTACTTCTTCCTCTTTGCTAGAACTTTTAGCAACTTCTTTTACCTGGTTGTCAGTGTAAGTGCGTGTAATCTGCCTTGTCTACCTTCTTTGCAAACCCCATATCGCCCCTCAGATTTAAAACAAGGCAAGGCCTTCGGTTAATACACATGAATGTTCGAAGCATCACCCATAAATTGATTCCCATCCCTTTTTTATGTAAAGAATTGTGTGTGTGTGTTCGACTGACGTTTCTCGCAGACGGCCCCTCCTCTTCCAGCAGGGCAGATGCAGTTGAAGTCGGTGCCTTCATCCTCGCAGGTGCCCCCGTGGCGACAGGGGTGTGACTCACATGGCCCCTGGGCCTTGGTGTGGTGAGGAATGGGCCTGGTCCTGTGGACGGGCGTGATGGTCGAGGTGGGGGCTGTGGTCATGGCGGGGGCCGCGGTGGTCACTGGTGAGGTGGTGGTGGTCCGGCGGCTGCCGTAGGGGCGGCGGGTGGTGCCTGGGGCGCGGCTGGTAATGAAGGGGGATGTGGGGGACGGCAAGGTGGTGCTGGTAGCAGTGGGGGCGGTGGGTGTGGGGGCTGCGGGGGTGGTAAAGTAGGGAAGGGAGGAGAGGCCTGGTGTGGGGGGCAATAGAGAGAGATGGACCAGAGTGTGTGTCAGACTTAGACCCTACATACAACCACACCATACCACAATTCATGCCCATTTGAAACATTGTTTATTTCACTCTTTATGTTGGGTGTGTTACTATGGCTGTGTCCTACCGTAGGTGGTGAATTGAATATTTTCTTCCTCTGGTTTCTTCACAGTAATAGCTGTCTCTTTAGCTGCTTTCAGCTGCTTGAGCAAGGCCCCGTTGATGTCCTCCACGCCATACCTGGTGTCTGTTGGATAACACGGAAGACAAACACATTCACACTAAGACCCTGGTCAACACTCAAATAGGACAGCTGTTAGATGTGCTTTGGTGTATTTTATCTTCACCAGAGCAGGCACACTGTACTCTTAATTCTCAATGTACCTCAAACCATTGAGGTGAATCAGGTTAGCTAGTTCAGGGCTAGAAAACAGGTGAAACATTCCCAGTGGAAAGCTTGAGAAAAAACGAACTAGGACGCAGTGAAGTAATGTAACAAAACAGGCAGGAAAATAGGACAGCAACCCCCCTTTCTATGTCCTTACATACATACGTAGACGAAAGTTTGAGTTTTCTGGCTTTTAGACAACGATACACCTATGGGATCAGTTGTCCTCCAAATGTCCAACAAGGTTTCAATACGCTTCAGATGAATTGTTCTCATAAGCCGTTGTACAGATGGTCGTTTTAACTAGCCGATGCAGAGCTCCTTTATGGGCATGTCTGCGGTGCCAATGGAAAAGAGGCAGAGCCCGTAAAAACAAACACAAAAGGAGAGGACAGTAGGGCAAGGTTTTTGGAGGCTTTTATCGGAAAGGAGAGAGGCACTAACATCACCTGGGGGGTTGAAATAAGCTCTAAATACTTTAGATGTTGTTAGTGAGGGGTTTATGTGACCCTCTGGGCACAAGTATACTATCCAGAGAAGTATAGCCCCTCTGATGACAAGGCAAAGGATGAAACAAAGCCATGGTGGCTTTGGAGGGGTTTTAGAGTTGCTGTCATATGGTTATGTTAGTTTGCTACTGTACTAATTAACTTGGTAAAATAATTTTGACACTTTCCATTAAGACCGACTCCTAAACATGAATGTGTTACTAATAATACATAATGGCACAGAATGATGTAGCATTACATTTTCCCGATAGCGTCTTCATTAAGTCAACGCATGTAAGTCAACATCTAGCTAGGTTGAGAGGAATTAACTAACTGTAAGTCAATCTGGATAAGAGTGTTTGCTAACCTAAGTAAATTGAAAGGAACTCTGAATTTGACTTCATGAATGTGAGCAAACAGCCTTCACGTTTACATTTACATTCAAGTAATTTAGCAGACACATCTTGTAGTTAGTGCATTCGTCTTTAAATACATACAGTAGGTGAGAGATTTGCTGTTGGATCCAACAATGAATATCAATCGTAGTACAGCCAGCTACAATATACTTGTGAGGAACCTTAGCATTAACTTGTATGTAATGTTCACATAGTCCCCTTTACGATTACTAACATTTGTAAACAAGGGCTTTCTCCTATATAGTTTATTACTGAAGGATTATCTGCTGATCAACGTGTGAGATGCAGACTCTGTTTCAAACCTTAAATCGTTACTGTAGACTCATCTCTTCAGTAGATTTACATTGCTAAACGTGAGCCCCTTTTCGCACACCCCATTTGTGTGATTATGGCTATGCCTCATTACCGCCTACTGTGAGGTTTCCGTGCTTCAAAGAGGGTGCAATCTCCCACTAAGGAACACAGCGTGACTCACCACAGGTTGTCGCTAGTGCACTCTGAGTTAAGGCAACACTGACCAACATCTCTACCACCCAATCTGGATGGTGTTGAGCTACTTGTCTACAAGACCTCTAGGCATTGTCTTTATGCCATGATCAAGATTTAAACTCCCTATCATAATCATCCATGATTGTGGTGGTGCAGTGACTAAGCCAATGACAGTGCCTACTGGTGCAACAAGTTGTTTAGAGCAGTGCTTCCCAAACCTCTCCTCGGGGACCCCCAGACAGGCCATGTTTTTATTTTCACCCTGAAATGACACAACTGGTTCAAATAGTCAACTACACATTACAGCTTTGACTAATTGAATCAGGTGTGCCATTTCAAGGTTAAAACAAAAACATGGCCTGTCTGGGGGTCCCCGAGGAGAGGTGTGCGAAGCACTGGTTTAGGGCATCTGACTGTTGTCCTCACAAACCCTGGTTTGAAACCCTGAACACAAAGGTGAAACTTCTGTCATTCTGTCTGTGAGCAAGACAGTTACAGGTAATTGCTTCCAGGTTGCTGCTGGAAATTAGAATTTATCTTTCGTCAACATGTCTGATTAAATAACGTTAAAATCATGCATGCAAGAATCGTGCATTAGCCAAGATGTTCATAATATAAAACACAATGTTCTTATAACAGGCTTTGTTGGAAAGCAAAATATGTTCCATTGTTTCTTGTTATAACACAGTAATAAATACAGTTTATCTGAAGATTTTCAATCAGCCTAATAAATAACAAAAAACTGTTTGTGTAGGACATTGTTATTATTTTGGGATAGAAATGAATAAGAATAAATTTTGTCCAGATGAAAATAAACCTGACCATTGCTCCAAAACTGAATCTAAACTATACTTAAACTTTATCAGTTAAAAGGCGAGTTTGTGAAATATGAATTATAATCCAATTGATGACATTGTGCTGATTCATTTGTTTTGCTTACTTGCGTTTGTTCAACATGAAGAGAAGACTCAATTGTTTTCCATACAGCACTTTGTTTAAAACAACCCCACAGCATAGAATGCATAAAAAATGCAACTCTTCAATAAAGGCTAAAGGTAGAATTACATGCACATTCAAATAATACTAATGTGTAATCTTAACAGTCCCAATTATTAGATCACCTATTGTTTCACCTGATGTAACAAACACAGAATGTCTCAAGAAAGATCTACAAATGATAAGGCTAATTCAGGAAGTGGCAATGCTTCTGGTTGTTTCCATTCCTATTCCACGTGTCTTGTCATGTCTGGTTAGAAAACCACTTTCAAGCAAATCGTTCTCTCTAATGTCTCTTAGGGAAATATTAACTTTTTTAGTTGTGATAAGTGTCATCCTAATTAAAAAGGTGCACTTTTACTTTCATCTCATATTGACTTCCTGCTGAATACCAACCAATGAAAGGACAATGCCAGGACATCTCCATCAAATAAGCTCAAGACATCCCCAGAAATCTAAATTTTTTACTTCTCTTTAATGAACCCTACAGCAGTTAGATGTGGTACTGCAATTGCTAACACCACACACCCTGTACACATAATCCCTACCATCATTTCTAAGTGTTATTATCATAAGCCTACCGTTACATTAGATTTTTCTAGACGTGTTAGGCATGATTATTTCATACTTATTAACCTGGTTGTCAGTGTAAGTGCTTGTAATCTGCCTTGTCTACCTTCTTTGCAAACCCCATATCGCCCCTCAGATTTTAAAACAAGGTAAGGGCTTGAGCTAATACACATTAATGTTTGAAGCATAATCCCTAAACTTGTGCATAAATGATTCCAAGATGGACATTTTAGTTTGTTCTGAAACTTAAGTCCTTCTGATTGTGTTGAATTATAATAATTAATGTTTTTAGATGTGATAGAGCAAAAAAAAGGTCTGTGTTATGAAGAGCTGTAAGGCCACACTATCTCTCAGTAGTTCTGTGCCTAAACAATTTGAGCTTCTTGTTATTAATGTTTTTATTTCTTGTAATGTGTATGTCTCTTTTGCTGGGGTTTATCCCTACCATCTGATTTACAGGAAGCAGTCACTGCTATCTTTTATCACTTATCCTCTTTAAAACAATGAAAACATTTATTGGTTATCCCTTTCTTCAGCTTGTTTTAGATCTGCTTGCATTGATATGAACTTGAAACAATTGATTATGGAACCTACTCAAGTTAATTTAAAATAATTTAAAAGACCCTTCAAGATTAACTCTGATGAAAGAGTTAATCCTTATGAATATCCCTCATAAATACCCTTTGCTATAGACCTTAGTGATCTGATCACATAGTATGTGTTAGAAACACAAAATGTATTTAAACCAAACCCTGTCTCTTTACAAAATGAACTTAAAAAATAAGGATAATTACGAATTTCACCATGATTTCTATTACCCTAATTTACCAAGTGTCTGTAGTACCTTATAGGAAGTCTGGAAAAAAAAAAGGATTAAAGGTCTGGCATCGAGTAATGAAAATGACCCAACTCGAGGGGCGGCACAAGCATGCATTTGAAAATCTCACTGTATGCAATTGGATAACACTACGACCAATCACCAGTGGGTTTTCGCTGAGCCCGTATTACTGTTCCTCTTCTGTTCCTCTTTCAGACAAAAAGCCAAGTCTAACTCGTTCATTGTAGCAGCCAAAGCCGTTTTAAACAACTGGTGTTCATCCACAGCGATCTTACAATGTTTACTAATGACTTCGAGGTCGCAGCGCTGTCGTCATCTGTTTAACACGCCTCTGGCACACCTATATGAAATACACAGATGTGATTGGTGCAGCTCGGCTACAAGGGCATAGTTAATGAGCAGCTTTACTCGGTGCCAGAGTAACTTGCTGAGCAAATTCAAATTCTGCTCTCGTGAGAACTCTGGATTTCCAGCGTACCTTACAGGTGGATTTAGCATTTGAAAAATGTTCAGGTACTTTTACAGTTTTTTCCAATTGCTAACACACAAGGCCCCATCTTACACCCAGCGCAATTGACTTTTTACACAAACGCATGTATCATTCCCATCTTGCAACCGACGTATATGGGACTTTTCCCTCCACAGATGCGCGTCGGTAAATTAGGGAATGAATTTGCGTTCGTTGGGGGTTTCAGCGAGAAGAATAGGCGTGTTCCGGCGCAACGTTCCCTGGTGCTATCTTGCAGTTCCCAAAAACAATTCCGCCACTGACCAGGAAAAACCTGGTTAAAAGTCAGTGGCGTGTTATTCATATGCTATTTTAAGGGCGCATGCTTAACCATAATGTAGCATGTGCACAACGCGCATACACTTTGCTCCTCTCATCTACACAAATGCAGCAGTTCTTTATTATTGCAATATGTAATTAGAAGGAAAAATAGTACCACACGAGGGAAGTCATTGTGGTGTCCGAAAATGTGAAAAAATAGGTATACATCTACTGTACACATTTACTCAAATTATTCAGAATGAATTATTTGCACTGATATACATCAACCTCAAGGGAACCCATTCAATCAACATGCAAGTCATTTGCAATGCTAATAGTAAAAATCACCCATGTCTTTACGAATTACGACTCATTTATGGCAACTTTGCCATGAGGAATCCCCCCTTGGATGGGTGGCTGTGAAGGGGACAACGGAAATACGTTATAGACATGGTTAAGGATGACACATTTTAAGATGCCAGCAAGTGTGCGAAATGCTGTTTAATCGAAAACACACACAAACACGCAGTGTAGCCTAATTGAACGAACATTTGGCACACTGAAAATGCGCGTCAGGTGTTTGGATAGACCAGATACACTACTAAAGTCGCAGCATTCTTTGTGGCTTTTTGTGTTTTACGTAACATTTCCATGAATCATGGATGTGTTGATGACATTAATTAGGAAATATTAGAGGACTTCAGGAAATGTGATGTTGAAATGCATGTGCCGTTGCAACTTAACCCAAATGCCCAGAAATACTATAACCTATATAACGATAATTCCTCTATCAGGTTGAGGAACGAGGGATAAGGGCCATGGGATACAGCACCATGAAATGGTCGTGGTTGGCGAACCAGTCCCGGACCAGAGCAGCACAGTGGAAACTGACATTATCCCAGATGACAACAAACATGGGCTGCCCTGGTCGGTCCTTTGTGACCGCGGCATGTAGTGCATGCAGAAATGTCAGTATGTGTGCAGTGTTGTAGGGACCCAGGGTGGCATGGTGATGGCCCTGCGATGCCTGGCAACATTCTCGATGGCCCTTTCGCTGATGATGTTTCAGTCCCGATGTCTGGTTTTTATGAGAGTCTCTTCCTCCATCTTCTCTCCCTCTTCCCCCGTCTCATCTTCTCCTTTCCCTTGGTCCTTCAGCCTCCATATTCACGATTGTCTCACGACAAGTGATCATACCTGAATTATATGTACTATAGTGACTGATTGGTGTTCAGTTACAGGTTAAGTGATTTACTGTGTGTGCGGGGGTGTTGCTAATGTCATGTGTGTTTTAACTATTGAATGGACATGCTGACTGCACAGTGTTTCATCATTGGCCAATGTGTGTAGTGTTTTGCACCGTGTGTTACAGAATTGTTTATGGTGCCATGCCGACAATGTGTTTATTCATTTGGTGCCTTTGTGTATGAAATGCACGCAAATGGTACGGTTTCGACGCTTTGATCTGGGCATTCACTTTAGGGTTTTAGCAATCGGGAAAAACTGTAATTCAGTTGCGGACAAATATGCCCCCACGAAGACTTAAATAATTAAAGTCAGGATAAACCCATGGTTCTCCACCAAACACTCTATTTCAGCTAAGAAATAAAGCTTGGTCTAAGGAAAGACACACTGGTCTTGCTGGTTACTGGCTGATACTCAAGCAACACATAAACAAGTCGCTGTAAAAAAAGGCAAAATCTAGATATTATTTAAATACAGTCTCTAGCAGTCATGGTGACCCTACTAAAATCTAAAAAGCTATAAAAAATTTAAACATAAACAAACAATTTAAAAGTAGCCAAGTCCTCTCTGCCTAATACGATTAAATTTCATTCTAAAACAGTAACTGACAAAATTGACATCTTTGATGACTTCAGTAAACATTTTATTACAGCTGGCAATTTATTTAATAGTGGAAAGTTTAAAGTAGGTACCATGTTGAGGCAAATTGTTTTTTCTCCTAAAGTTTGTTAGCTAAATCTGTGAACCCATTTCTCTAATTTTAGTGGGTTTCTATTTATTGGTACAGTGGGAAGTTTTTAAAGCCCTTTTAACTTTTGATACCAAAACTTCAAATATTATTGCTGAGTTACTTTCTCACATTTTTTTACTTATCCGTTTTCACAGGTATACACCACATTCCAAATTAATATGCAAATTGGAGTTAAGTGTCATAAACATTAAATATTTTGTTAAATCAAACTCATGGACGGAATGGTGTCTCCGGGCTCTTTGGATCACTGAAATCAATCTCAGACACCTGTGAAAATTAGTTTGCCAGGTGAGCCCAATTAAAGAAAAACTACTTAAGAAGGATGTTCCACATTATTAAGCTGGCCACAGGTTTTAAGCAATATAGGAAAGAAAAAGGATCTCTCTGCCATGGAAAAGCGTCAAATAGTGCAATGCCTTGGACAAGGTATGAAAACATTAGATATTTCACGAAAACGTAAGCATGATCATTGTACTGTGAACAGATTTGTGGCTGATTCAGAGCACAAACAGCAAATCTGGGAGGCTATTCTGACATCCTGCAAAGAAATTCAAGCAGAAACTCTCCATAAACTCACAAGTTCAATGGATGCAAGATTTCTCAAGGTGATATCAAAGAAGGGGTCCTATGTTAACATGTAACTTGCCCTGTTAAGATGTGTTTGGTTGAAATAAATAGCTTTGATTTCAGTAAATATGACCTCCTAATGTTGCAAATTCAACAAATGACCATTTTCAGTTCTTTACAACCTATTAAATGTTTTGAAACTCTGTTGTGCATAATAATTTGGAACAGTGCTGTCACATGTATGTTGAGGTGTAGTGAAAGAGGGAGACCAAAGGCAGTTGCATGGTTTGTAGTTTTACTAAACTTAGGTCCAGGAAATATACAACAGTTTCAAAACAGCGCAGGTGACTATATCAGCGAGTGCACAACGGTATATAGAATATTTCATACACATACTCTATAGTGGCACGGATGTTTAAAGAGACTATAAAGAGCATATGCAATACTCAAAGCCAAACATCACTCTTAACACTTACGTAGAGCAGTATATCTCATGGACATCTGAATTCCCTGTGACAATTTTTCAATGACTCACGCCACCCTCTGCTCTACTGAGCATAATATAGGGTAGAAAGGAGACCGGCTAAAAGCAAATACTTATTAGACCCAACCGGTCTCTCAATCAACCCCAAGGCAATCAGTAGAACAGGGGGTGGGGCACACTAAACAATAATCCCCATAAACCCATATATACAAATAATATAAATCCCCACAGTAATACAGAATCCAGAAACACAAATATAATGAGGAGTCCAATCTCAGTTCCACCCTGGGGTAGAGTTTTTAATTTTTGAAGAAAATACTGTTTACATTGCGTGGTTTGTTTATTTAAATTCGACCTATACCCTAATGGTTATTGACTTGAAAATTATAATAACTTTCATTTGTATTGACTATTTAGGAAAATCTGTGTAAAATATAAATTGCGTAATAATTTGGAACACAGTATAATTCCTAAGTTTTGAAAAACCATGCAAGTACTTCCACTTTTTAAATGTGTTGATCCCAGTGATTTAAACAATTACAGACCTACATACAGTATAGGTTTTCTTGTCTTGTGAATTTGTTTTATAAAATGTTTAAGCTGCAGTTGCACAGCCTTTCAGATAGAAATTGCATTTTGACTGCATATCAATCTGGCTTTTGACCAGATCATAGTACCACCTCAGCTGCTACTTATGTTCTGGATGACATTTTAAGTGGTATTAATAAAAGGAAGCATTGCGCAGGTCTGTTTATTGATTTGGCTTTCGATACTGTGGTTCAACCTGAGGCTTAAGCGGCTCTCATCAATTAGACTAGACCTGGCTGCCTGTAGATGGTTTTAAAATCATTTAACAAGTAGAATGGTTTTAAATCTTCTTAATGTAGTGAAAGGTGTTCCACAGGGATCGATTCTAGGTCCAGATCTTTACATCCTTTATATTAATAATATTGGTTCAGCTATAAATAACTGCAAGTTACACTTCTATTAAGATGATACTTTGTCTATGCTATTTCCCGTACAGCTGACCAGGCCCTTTCTGAGCTGCAATCTTCCTTTCTAGCGGTACAGAAAGCTTTTGTTGAATTGAAGCTTTTGTTGAATTGAAACTGGTAGTTAAGGCAGGCTAAACCAAGTATATGTTTTTCAAATGCACATCTAAATACATGTGATGATTTACCGTATGTATTCGTACATTGGATGGTGCCCCCATTGGCCGTGTTAAAAAACTAAGAGTTAAAGTGGGATTCTTTTAGAGGAACAAGTCTTGTTTGGCACTAAACAATAGAAAATGAATTGTTGAATCCACTTTTTTACCTGTCATTGATTATGGAGACACCATCTATATGCATGGCTCAGCTTCTGTGTTAAAACCCTTTGACGCTGTTTTTCATAGTGCCATTAGTTTTATTACAGGAGACAGGTTCAATACCTATCATTGCATCCTTTATAAGAAAGTTAGCTATTTTTGTTTATAAAGCTCTTTTGCAAAAACTACCACCATAAATTAATAAACTTTTAACTGTTACATTGACAGGCTAGCAGACCTGAGCTCAGGGATGGCTATCTCTGGAGATTGCTAAGATCACTGGATTGGGTAGAACTGCTTTCCTTGCACCTCACATATGGAATGAGTTACAATGTACCTTTAAGTTGGAGGAAAGGGTGTCTTTAGGGCATTTTAGACATTTACTTGAAGATAATTGTATTGCTGACTGTTTGTTTTATGTGATTTTGTTGCATTCTTCTTGGTTTTTAATTGCTTTTAATTGCTTTGCTTGTTTACTGTACATTATATTTTATGACCTACCCAGGTCGTTGATGCAAATCAGAACCTGTTCTCAGAAAACTTACCTGGTTAAATAAAAAACAAAAAACAAACACTGAAAACATTTACATAAAACACTCAAGGCACTTGCCGCTCTTTTTACTGACATCTAAATAGGAATATGCAAACTTCACTGAATGATTTTGTAACTTATCTGCAAATAATAATTAACCTAAACATTTAATCATACAACCCTGTCACTCCCCAACTCGCTTATGGATAAAATAATAAAAAACAACAACAACTCAACACTCTCCGAAAGGCTACAGCACTAATGCTTTACCTGGGTCAAAGTGGGCCTCCACAAAGGCAAGGATGGAGTTACTAGGAGCCAGGTTGAGGACACGGACCGTCATGAATTCCTTCTGCACGTCGGACTTCCTGAACAACTCGTTCAGCTAAATCAGTAAGGGACAAACACAGAATTAAAAACAAAACACAGTAAAACAGTTGCAACAGAGAACTACATCAAATATTTCTTGTTCAAGTTAAGGTAGTCCCTCAGTTTCAGTCAGTTAGTTTCTTTTTGGGCATAATGAATACCCTGCCATGATGAATGAGCACAGTAATAAGCTTTGTGCAGTGAACTCAATCTCCAGCAGGAGGGGAAAACCAATGTGTGACTCCCAAATGGCAACCTCTTCCCTGCATAAAGCGTTAGAGTGTGGCCCTGGAGAAAAAAAGTGTGTTAAACAGAACAGGCAGCCATTTGGGACGTGTGTCTGTGGGTAGGTCTACTACTGAGCAAAACTCCATTGGGCCTGGTGTGGGTGCACAAATTGACATTTAGTTGGAGCTGAGGGATAATTACAGTACATGACCATGTTTTTTTTTTCAGAGACAGCGGTAAATGTCAGCATGGTGTACGCTGGAAGCTGATTGGCCTAGCTTTCAATTCAAACTGTGTGCATGTTTTAGGGGTCCAAATGGGGACTGATTCATTGTCAGGCAGGAAATAGCTCAACTATTGTTGGGCATCAGGTCAAAGAGGGCATAGGAAATTGTCACTGCTATTGTTATCCAGTATTCGATGCTGGGTCCTATTGTAGAGGCTAGGATATTTGAGGCTGGGACATTTAATACCTATAAACATGCTGATTAAAATACCTGCTCGGTCTTTATTCCTGCTGTTAATACACGAGGCACACATCTCAGTGACCACCAGTAAACATAAGGTTGATTAAAAGACAAAAGGTTGACTAAACAACATGAGGAGATAGCTGAGTAATGTATGTAACCAAAAGTTTGTTAGCTTGCATCTCAACAAGGTAAAAAAAACATGTTCTGTCCTTGACCAAACATTTCTTTCCAGTCAATCACTCTTAACACTTATTTACCTTTGAGGGGTTTGGGTGAAATGGGAAAGCCCAATCTTCATGACCTTGTGTGCCAAGTTTACCATTCTGATCTCAATCAGACTGTGAGTAAAGAGAAAACTTGTGGAAGGACTAGAGGCATTCAGGACCAGATGCATATGAAAGCGTGGGGGAATGTGAGCAACACTTAACTACTAAAATAGAGACAATAATCATGTACAGAAAGACATCTTCATATGTGCAGAAGCTTCCAGAGACAGAAATGCCAGAAATGCTAGTAAATGGGCCAGATTAAAGTACGATCTGCAGCCACAGCCAAAACATTACACAATCATATAAAAGTTTACTGTGTGTGAACAGTTCAAAAATTTATTACTAACTGTGTAATGTGATAGATAATTTAATATTGCTTTTGTTACACATAAAAATCTTGATTAATTTAGGATTTAATCAGTCGTCTTCCTTAAATAAAGGGGAAGATGACAATCGTTTCCAGGCGAAGGGAATCTAATTTAATTGGTCTTTAATCACGCCTCAGTAATTTCCTTCAGGATAAATGGAGGGAGCTGTGAGTTCACCTGCCCTGGAGCAGGATGGATCTGAATGGTGTGTTGCCATGGAAATATACCTGGCTATAAGGTGAGCACCTGCCAAAGATATCTTGCTAAAGCCTTGAGTTAGTTTCAGAAGTGGAATGCACAGTATCTCTCCAAAAAACGTAGAGTGAACGTTTGGTCTTTGCCCTATTTTGCTTTTAATTTATGAGTTCTACCATGTTAGGACTTTTAAGAGAGGCATACTACCAGGGTCATTAGTGTTTTAGAAACTAAAACCTTATTGTACAGGTCCTTTTCAAGAAATGAGCATATTGTGATAAAGTTCATTATTTTCCATAATGTAATGATAAAAATAAACTTTCATATATTTTAGATTCATTGCACACCAACTGAAATATTTCAGGTCATTTATTGTTTTAATACTGATGATTTTGGCATACAGCTCATGAAAACCCAAAATTCCTATCTCAAAGAATTAGCATATCATGAAAAGGGTCTCTAAACGAGCTATTAACCTAATCACCTGAATCAACTAATCAACTCTAAACACCTGCAAAAGATTTTGAGGCTTTAAAAAACTCCCAGCCTGTTTCATTACTCAAAACCGCAATCATGGGTAAGAATGCCGACCTGACTGCTGTCCAGAAGGCCATCACTGACACCCTCAAGCAAGAGGGTAAGACACAGAAAGAAATTTCTGAACAAATAGGCTGTTCCCAGAGTGCTGTATCAAGGCACCTCAGTGGGAAGTCTGTGGGAAGGAAAAAGTGTGGCAAAAAAGCTGCACAACAACAAGAGGTGACCGGACCCTGAGGAAGATTGTGGAGAAGGACCGATTCCAGACCTTGGATGACCTGCGTAAGCAGTGGACTGAGTCTGGAGTACAAACATCCAGAGG
>JACXGM010005611.1:15735-34805 GCA_016801145.1 Umbra pygmaea
ATTTTGGAGCATTTCATGCTTCCATCTGCTGAAAAGCTTCATGGAGATGAAGATTTCATTTTTCAGCACGACCTGGCACCTGCTCACAGTGCCAAAACCACTGGTAAATGGTTTACTGACCATGGTATTACTGTGCTCAATTGGCCTGCCAACTCTCCTGACCTGAACCCCATAGAGAATCTGTGGGATTTTGTGAAGACGAAGTTAAGAGACGCAGGACCCAACACTCTGGATGAGCTTAAGGCCACTATCGAAGCATCCTGGGCCTCCATCACACCTCAGCAGTGCCACAGGCTGATTGCCTCCATGCCACGCCGCATTGAAGCAGTCATTTCTGCAAAAGGATTCCCGACCAAGTATTGAGTGCATAACTGAAAATAATTATTTGAAGGTTGACTTTTTCTTTTTTTTCTTTTTTGTATTACAAACACTTCTTTTAATGGTCAGATGAAATATGCTAATTCTTTGAGATAGGGATTTTGGGTTTTCATGAGCTGTATGCCAAATCATCAGTATTAAAACAATAAATGACCTGAAATTTCAGTTGGTGTGCAATGAGTCTAAAATATATGAAAGTTAAATTTTTATCATTACATTATGGAACATAATGAACTTTATCACAATATGCTAATTTCTTGAGAAGGACCTGTATATTGCATGTATACAATACTTGTCGATAGGTTGAGTTAACAACCCTTTCCTGCTAGCAGGGTTCGAAAACAGGGGGGTCTGCGACCCTCCATAAGTCACTACAGTCCCCACCTAAGCATGTTCCTTTTTACTTTGGGGGTCCTAGACAAATGTATTTTACCATTTTATAAAATAATTACATTTTAGGGGACCCCCAAGTAATTGCGAACCCTGACTGGTAGTATGCAGAAACACATTGCTTCATAATGTGTGTAACGTCGGTCAAACAGTATTTAGCTTGACTTTTACTTTGAAATTTTATTTATCTAGCAAAAACATCTGTGATACTGCAGATGTTTTGATATTTTGTTGTCCTATCCAGACCTTTAAATGCTGATCAAACTCTGCCCAATGCAATGCAATACAGTTAATGAATGACATAAATCAGGGGATTCACAAGAGTCACACACAGAGTGCACAGAGAGCTACTGTATTTAAAACATAACTGATGACATCACGGCATCTTGTGTACAAGATACTCAAACCTTTATAGCCAATATTTGGGTATTCAACCTAACTTAAACCTGAATGTAGACCAAATTTATAAAGTAATGGATAAACAAAACAATTAAACCTATTTGGCCATGTTTCTAATTTCTTCTCACTACTTTCCTTTACATTTTTATTATTGTTAACTTTCTGTCCAGGATATTGCACACAGTCCGAACTGGAACACCTTCCATTAGAATTTGGCCTTGTGGGAGGGACATAACAGAGCAAGTTTTTTGTCATTTTTTAATTTACTGAATAACAACACTTTGGGGCGTGCCTCCAAATCAAAATCCAACAGACATGAAGGGAGACTATTAACAGCTGCGAATGGGACATTTGAAAGAGGGTGGATTGGGAGATTGGAAGTTCATGTTTAGCCAACTGCTATCACTCTGCTGACTATTGCTGGTAGCGTTATAGATTACTGAAGGCCTCATTTTAAGCAAGTGTACACCAGACCTTCCTCAAATTGGGTGAAAGTTTCTGGGAGCGAGATTAAATCCATGATAATAGCCTCATTTTTTTTAGAAGTAAGCATTGAGCCATTCAGATTATTCACTCAACTAGGCAGTATGCCAAATTGTGATGCACTAGGGAGGAGTTACCTTATCTAGAAAGGGAACCAAGCTAGTGTAATAGAATTGTCTCCTGGGGCTTTCTGCTTATATCAGTGTCTGATTTGTCTACTGTTAATGGTTGAACCAGTGGTAATGGTTTAATCAGTGGTAATGTTTGAACCAGTGGTAATGGTTGAACCAGTGGTAATGGTTTAACCAGTGGTAATGGTTTAACCAGTAGTAATGGTTTAATCAGTGGTAATGGTTTAATCAGTGGTAATGGTTGAACCAGTGGTACTGGTTGAACCAGTGGTAATGGTTGAATCAGTGGTAATATTTGAATCAGTGGTAATAGTTGAATCATTGGTAATGGTTAAACCAGTGATAATGGTTGAACCAGTGATAATTGATTAACCAGTGGTAATGTTGAATCGGTGGTAATGGTTGAATCAGTGGTAATGGTTGAATCAGTGGTAATGGTTGAATCAGTGGTAATGTTTGAATCAGTGGTAATAGTTGAATCAGTGGTAATAGTTGAATCATTGGTAATGGTTAAACCAGTGATAATGGTTGAACCAGTGATAATTGATTAACCAGTGGTAATTGTTGAATCGGTGGTAATGGTTGAATCAGTGGTAATTGTTAAATCAGTGTTAATGGTTGAATCAGTGGTAATGGTTGAATCAGTGACAATGGTTGAACCAGTGGTAATGGTTGAATCAGTGGTAATGGTTGAATCAGTGGTAATGGTTGAATCAGGGGTAATGGTTGAATCAGTGATAATGGTTGATCCCTTTAGGAATGCATTTATTGAAGGGTGGGGCTGCAGGTAGTGGGGCTGAGCCAATCTGTGTATGTGTGTGTGTGTGTGTATGTGTGCGTGTGTGTGTGTGTGTGCGTGTGAGAGTGTGTGAGTGTGTGTGTGAGACAATGTGTGTGTGTGTGTAAATGTGTGTGTGTGTGTGTGTGTGAATGTGTGTGTGAATGTGTGAGTGTGTGTGTGTGCGCGCGCGCGCACGCGTGTGTGAGTGAATGTGTGTGTGTGTGTGTGCACAGACACAAGCCAGACTCATCACCCCTATGGGCACACTGACCCAGAAACACGGCCACTTCTCCAGCTCTTCAGTGTGACAGACAGTCTGAAGCAGACACAGGAAGGGCTGGGGGCTTGCTGTCGCTATCTAGTGCCCCAGCTGGCCGCAGGCCGGCCACACACACAGACACACAGACACACACAGACACACACAGACACACACAGACACACACAGACACACACACAGACACACACACAGACACACACACAGACACACACACAGACACACACACAGACACACACACAGACACACACACACACTATAGATTAGATGTTGAGGGGGCAGTTGACACCATTTCCACAGCTGGCATAGCCGTTGGGGGTGTATGTAGCACACACACATGCCACACGCGCCTGGATTTAACTAATCACACTCCTTCCACAGACTGATGTTGAAATACTGAATGTAGTGTGTTTATGGCAGCCTGATCTGTACGTAAGCTCTGAATGTAGTGTGTTTATGGCAGCCTGATTGTATGTAAGCTCTGAATGTAGTGTGTTTATGGCAGCCTGATTGTATGTAAGCTCTGAATGTAGTGTGTTTATGGCAGCCTGATTGTATGTAAGCTCTGAATGTAGTGTGTTTATGGCAGCCTGTTTTGCATGTAAGCTCTCAATGTGGTGTGTTTATGGCAGCCTGATTTGTATGTATGAGGCCTACTAGACTCACAGCACTCTCAATGCTCCTGGCCGTCTCGCCAAACAGCTCCGATTTGGGATCCTCCATCTCAGGGGTATAGAAGACCTCTTGGCCATCCACCTGGTCCAGGTGCAGGAAGCCGCTGAACCTCATGGTTGCTGGTAGAAAATTATGTCACACATTATTAAATCAGTATTTAATGTACACGGGAGACATGCAGGTCCCTGATTCACCCGCCCTCAGCTTCAGACGGTGAGCGTTTGGGGTAGTGCCAGTCTGGAGTTAGTGATGGATGTGTGTGTGGTCGTTGGTGATTCTGGAGGTTGGTTGGGTTGAGTGAATGAGGCTATGTGTGGTTGGGGAAGAGCCTGTGATTGGCTGCTGGGAAAGTGGATGGTAGGATATGGAAGAAGATTGGAGGAAGAGGTGAAGAAGAGGCGGGGGAGATGGAGGAATGGAGATTACCAGACCGAGACTCGTCCCCATAGCTGGCAGAGGCATGGAGGACTGAGTAGAGAGAGATCCGTTAGACACGTTGACACACAGACTCAAGCACAGAATGGCTGATCAGAAAACACAATGGTAAAAACAAACAAGCTGTTCAGAAGGAAATGTCCCCGGCTTTGGTAAAGACAGTCCTTGGCCCTAAACATGCCATTTGCCTTTTTAAAATGCAACAACTGTGTATGTCCTCTTTCTACTTTTACAGCATCACCTCAGCGGGCAAGGCCTCAGACAACAAGAACGACAAGGGTGAAATAATGCACAAAATACAAGAGAAAGAGTGCTGGAGAGGCGCTGATGCAGAGGTTTCACGCCGCGGCTCTTAATCAGCCGAACAAATTGGCCAAATCAATCATGGTGCCCTGCTTGGAGCTTGTCTGGGAAAGAGCACTTGTATGATTATCGTGAAAGATAGCCGTAATTGTCTCCTAATGCCGTCAAACCCATGACTGACATCGACTGGTTTAAATTGCATGATATGGGTGATTTTTTTAATCCTGTCTCCTCCCAACACACATGAAATCAAATCTGACTGGGCAGCTTTCAAATCTTAGCAAAATTAGGAGGTAGGAAGTACAATAAAATAAGATGGGATCCAATCTTTTATCCGGGAAGAAAGAATCATGACAACATTATCCAGAGTAGGATCCATGAATTTCAAAGCAAAGGATATGGGGTGTGGAACCTGAAAGTTTACAGAGTTGACCGTAGCTTAGCACTTATTACTGAAATGGAAATCCTGCATTATAATATCAGTGTTTCTAGCCCTAAAACCAATGATATGGCAACACGTCTATTTTTATTAGTTTTGTTTCTAAAAGCAACAAGGCACCTGGAGGTTTCGTGGTAAATGGACAGTACACACGACTAGGAACAGCCCTCAGCTCTGGCCTCAGGCTTTATAGCTTAAATATTATAAACCTTTCAGATGTTTGAATGATGTGCTAACAGCCTTCAGCTACTCCTACTGATGCTCATCTTCCCTGCAAGACACTGTGATTATTCGTACAAAACACAATTAAATTGTCCATCGATAAGGCGCATTGTCTTTAGATTACCGATTAACGCTGTCATCTGCGGTTTCAATCCGTATGTGTTAGCCTCTCTGCTATGAAATACAGACATACCGTCAATAAAAGAAGAAAATACAGCACAATGCTCTGCTGATAGATGTTGCACCTGGCAGGATGCCAATGACTTGTTATTTCCATACTAACAACCATGATATCAGGCTGACTGGCTTTCCATTGGAAGAGAAAGAGGGCTGGCGTTTTTATTAAGGTGCAAGAGTTTCTATTATCGCTAGCACTTTAGCTGAATGAGCTATCGATTGACGATGGGTGGGTGTGACATCGTTAGTGCTTTGACACAGCTGAGCTACCAGGATGTTTGCAAAGTGTTTTATCATGGAACAAATAGAAGAGAGAGGGTTGGGGGTAGGACGGGGGTAGGTGAGAGACAGCCCTACAGAAGGGTGTACTTACAGGGGCAGTTTGTTCCTTCTGGGCTACTGGAAGCTGTCTTGCCATCAGGACAGCAGCCGAAGGGTGTGTTGTCACATGATGAGCGATCCTCCACCGTGGGGATGGTGGCGCCTACCGCTTTGGGGTCTGGGGAGGGTGAAGGTAGTTAGTAATGCTTTATAACACTTCATAAAACATCATAAACAGAGTGCCGTTGGTTGCAGCAGCTCTAGGGAAGTATTGAAAATGGCTTCATAATGCTTCAAAACACTTCATTCTCTAGGTCTGCTAAATGTGAGCCATACTGCAGTAGCTACAGAAACGGGTGCCTATTGTAATGTCACTCTGTGACGAGGGCTGGTACATACCCTCAGACACAGCCAATCTCTTCCACTGATTGGCTGATGGTTATCTATAACTTTTCACTGATTGGTTGATGGCTATCTCCAAAGAATTTGTGCAAGAGAACATTGTCTTTGCTGTAAACCTAAGAGTATTGTGGCTATCTTCCCCTGGAGAGTAGAAGATCACAGCTGGCTGAATAAGTCTTAAGGAAGGCCCTCGCCTCTTCAAGGACTGTCTTGTGGTCCCACAAGATAAACAGACATTGCCAGGACATGTGACTCATGCTAAGGGTTAGGGAGGAGAAAAAGATGGGGAAGGGGTGCTACTGGGTGTCCATTGTCCCATAGATTTACAGTTAACAGAGCTTGTGAAGTAATGGGTGCCTATGGCTCAGCCACTGTATTGCTTTGGTGGATGTGGGGAACAAAGCCTCCCTGACAAAGACAAACATTTTGAATGCACAGAAAGAACACACACCCAAACACACATGCACACACACACATACGCGCACACACACACGCACACACACGCACGCACACGCACGCAACCACACGCGCGCAACCACACGCGCGCGCACACACGCGCACACGCGCGCACGCACACGCGCGCACGCACACGCGCGCACGCACACGCACACACCCACGCACACACAGGAGAACTATGTTTACTAAGCATCAGCCAGTGCTCCAGTGTGCTGGTGACAAGAGAACACATCTGTGAGGGGAAACGCAAAAGAGGAACTGCTGAGGCCCGTGTTCCATCAATTCAGGAGTGTCACAGCGTGCTGCCGGGCGACTCGGGGGTCACACAGGCTTGGAATGGGAAAAAAGTTGATTGAAAAGAGTTACTCTAGTGGTCCCCTGAGTGTCGGCCTTGGTTGAGTGGTTTAGCTATAAGGCCAGAATGCAGTAAAAGGATTTCAGTGGGTAGAAAGAGAGTCATGTTGCCTATCAATATGAAGCAACGACAATGTAACAGACAGTTGTATCAAGCTATCAAGCCAGGCTTGAAACAGCCTACCGACATAAGCCAATAATCTCATCAGCTTTGTTGTTTTCCAATTCCACAAAATCATTTAGGTGGTAAAAGAAACACTTCATATGTGAAAATAGATTTGTATTTTGACAGAATGGAGGATGCTGTTAGAACAGTTGTTGGTTTCGAAAAGATTGTTGCATTCCTCTGTCTATCATTTAAACTTAACAGAGAGCAAAGGACAGTAAAAACACACCTCAGCTGTGGTGAAACACCCACCGTTTTAAAACATCAGAGAATGATATGCCTGAATGGTTTATGATGTAGCAATGAGATTTACCTACATTCAGCCAGGTCAGTGGCCAATACCTGATCACCTGACAAGCTGTGACCCTTGGCCCCTAGCAGAGCGGCATCATGGATAATGAAGTGAAAGAGCTTTGATTTACCAACTGGCTCCTCTCCGCTCGCCTCCAGGGCTCCGACACCGCTATCGTCTTCCTCCTCCTCCTCCGACTGATCGTCTCCACTGGGCTGGCCGCTCCCTGAGCCCTCGAAGGCGGTGCTGGTGGAGGAGCCAGGGCTGGTGTGGCCGGGGAGGCGGGGGATGGTGGTGTGTGGCGGGTGGTGTGGGGTGGTGGTGGGGAGGTCAGTGGTGAGCACTTGCTCTGTGGCCTTGGGGGGAGGGGGGGGAGGTTCAATGGAAACTGGCTGCCCCACTTCATCTTCATCATCTATGGGGGGCGGTAGGGCCTCCACGAATGAGTTGGCTGTGCCCTCTGTTAGAACCTCATCCAGGGGGGCGGGGGACGTGTCTTGGCCCAGCGACGTGAGCCTGACATGGGCTGTGGAAGGAGTGGTGCGAGGGGTGGGGGTGTAAAAGGCGGTTTGGCCGGCCGGCTCGTTGATGATTTCTGCGTGGGGAAGGGAGGAAGCAAGGAATGGATGAATGTAAAGATGGAAATGCTTTGATCTTTTATTTCCTTACACCCCCCCCCCACACAAACACCCCCACCACCACCCACAAAAACCTTGTTGTTTTCACATTTTGTTTCGGTACCCTTTACGTCTTGTTCCTGCGTGCTCTGGATGCAGTGATACACCTAATTCCTTGAAATACGAACAAAAAAGCCGATTCACATATGGATGAAACTCTTATGAGTTGCCAAGCAGTGAACACTAGGAAATTAACAGGATGTCACATTGTGAAGCATCAAAGGATGGCATACTGTTGAGCTCAGCTTCATCTCAATGTGTTTGTGTACAGAGCAGAATACTCCGGCGTACCGGGGTTAAGCAGCACTGGAGTTGCAATGACGTGCGTGTCACTGTCAATGTGTGTGTGTGAGAGATAGAGGTATGTGTGTTTGTTCCCTGTGTATTTGTCTATATGGGCTGGTGTTGGTGTGTATGAATTATATATCCATATTCTAACGTTACCCTCCTGTAGTGGAGCTTTAATCAAAGACAGCCAGAGCCTCTGGTGATGAATGATTGATATAAATGGGTCAGAAAAAGCAGGGTTTAACTCCAGCTTCAAAGACTCCAGACTCGGCTCACAGAAGCATGAGCATCCGTCAGCTCCACGACGACAGGCAGCCTTGTCAACACCGTCACACACGCCGCCCAAAACACACTACCGAACCCGTTCCCTGCAATCACCACTGAGGGGTTTTGTTCTTTCTGCCATCACCCATGCGAGGCTGTATAACAAAGGAGAAACATTTTTGTGGGTAAAATCGATGAAAATGGACTAAAAAAAAACTATGAGGGGGAGAACTGTTGGGCACAGAGACATGAAGTGTGTCCGCTAGAATGCCAGCTAGCCATGCGTAATGCCCCAGACGCTGCAAGTGTACACCATCCCTTATGTGCAGTGGGGAAGACAGACCCTCCTACACAGTCTTTGTGACTCATTGGAATTTGGCTAACATTATGCATAAGATTTAATAGCACAGTATAATCGCCTATTTGAACAGCAATTACGCCGCGAGGTGTGAAATGTGATACCTTGACGAGGCTCTGGATATTATCAGCCAGGCAGGCACCCCACTATCTCCCGCGCTGCCAGCCTCCAGTGTGGAGGATGGGGGTTGGTTTGAGAGCAAGCCTACAGAGATGCTGTATGTCAGCTCAGCCCTGAGAGTGGAGCAGCGATTGTTATCGCCACCAGCAAGGTGGTGGCACACTTCGCTTTTCCTCTTGGCTACACCTGTCACTCAGGTGCCCAGCCGTCTGTCGGCAGCGCCAGGGTGTCTGGGATATGGGTGTCCTTCGGCGGTAAGCGCTCAAACTAAAAGAAAAAAAAGCTAAAAAGAAAAACTGGCAGCGCAGTCAGCTCAGCGGAAGCGTTACTTAATCAGGTTTAACACTCCATTTGCTTTTTTTCAGAGTGGCAGGCGGATATATCGGGCGGGCGGCCGAAGAATCATTGTCATCTTCACTTGTCCGGGCTGTGTAGTTATCTTTGAAAGGTGGTTATTAAGATTGTTTGTGATGTAGGCTCAGTGGGGAGGAGGGTCCCGACAACAGAGATGGGAAAAGACAGAGTGGGAGAAAAGAGGGCAGAGAAAGAAAGAGAAGACAGAGTGGGAGGAAAAAGAGCACAGAAAGAAAGAGAAGACAGAGTGGGAGAAAAGAGCGCAGAGAGAGAGAAGACAGAATGAGACACGAGGAGAGGGACAGAGAAAATAAGACTAACACGTTTAAAAGAGACTGGAAACATTTTGAGGATGGGGACAGACGGAGAGAGAAAATAAACGAGTCAGAGAAGACAAATTAAATTGGGAAAATTAGAGGATTAAAGGAGAGTCATGAGAACCTGACTAACATTCAGGCAACACGGAAGATGCCATATGTTTGTCCTCACTGCCAATTTGCTGCAAATGTGCAGGTGATGACACCAGGCCCCTGGCCAACTTCAATCAGTGCGTTAACACTGTGAAATGTAGAATAGACACGCAGTGTGTGTTCCTAAGCATGGGTGGAGAGACAGGTCACTGGAGTTCAGAGCGGTAGCCATTTCATGTAAAACGTGCTTCAGTGGTGAGCCATTAACACTCATGTAAAATTTGTTGTAGAGTTCAATCCCATCAAAGACGCTTGTAGCTCATAGTGGCTACGGAAGGAATTTGAATCGGATAAATATTGATTTAGATTAGCCGTTAATGACGGTGGTGTCTGTAGGAATGTTAAAGGCTGTCAGTACTGGTTATGCGCTAGTTATTAGCATTTCAGTTATTTCTGTTCTTCTTCCTAAGAGCTGCATCCCATCAGCGGGGGGGGGGGCAGTGACGGTGGCAGCAGTGATAATGCTAATTCCCACCCAGTCACACGTGAAATGAGCTCACGCTCTAACCCCAACCCGGGGGCAGCGAAGGAGCCTGCTACCCACGGAGCGACTGCATCCAGGGGAAAATTAAAAGAAGCGAGTGACTCAGATACAGAGACACCCTCAGGCTCGGAGAGAAAGACAGCAAGAGAGATCGACAGGCCTCACCTAGAACACACATCAGCTAAGGGATTAGATACTCCCTACGTAGTCATTGCCCGGCAAAAGAGACGGAGTGTGGATTGAACTCCCCGGTAACCCACGGCACCAGCTCTCTAATCACCAGATGGTCCTGGCCTAACGAGTGCTGTCCACCTCTTATAGAGCAAATAAGTGTTACCGGTGTACCTGTGTGCATGAATCTGTCACACAGGGCTATTCCACTGTTTTTGGTTTTGACACAAGTTGGTGCTTTCAAACATTGCATCAGATCTGACTACACCAAGACCAGCAGCGACTTTCTCGAATCACTGTTTTGGCCTCACCTGATCTGTCGGCGCTAAGCGATGAGGTGAGCAAACGTTTTCCTGAGTGAGATTCTAGGCACCTGGTGCTGGTCTGTGGCCAACAGTGGACAGCTGGCCATGCCTGCCCTTTGGTGCGTGCCTGCCAGTGCCTTCCCAGTGCCAGGATGTCCCTGCGGCCCCTGCCTGACGTTGGCTCGCGCTCGGCTCAACACGTCAGTCATACATGAAAGCCACGGCCCTGGCGCTTGTCCCAGCATACACTACAGCACTCTGCCCAACAGGGCGCCAGAGGGGGGGATGAAGGTACACACAAACTTCATTCCAACCAGATATCATTGGGCTATTCTTCCACCCATCTTTAAATGTCTCGTCTATCCCTCCTCTGAAAGCTGAACGGTGGTTCCTTCCGTCGAGCGAAAAGTTGCAACAGGGAACGAAGGATTCTCAGAAGAGATTTTGGGAGCTAAAGCTCCCTAATCCGAACAGGGGTGCAGGGAATCGAATGGCAAAATGTCACCTCTTTCTGGGGAATCCGTGGCTCAGACTCCAGCCAAACTGCAGTTTCTATCTACAGGAGAGCATCTGTCAGGCCTGGTTTCCCTTTAAATACTTTGTTTTCCCTCTCCACACCTCTGTCAACCACAGTGTTGATTTCAGTGACACCACAACTCAAGGAAAATGATGGGTAAAAAGCCTGTCATCTTCTGCACTCACGGGGATGTTGAAGACAAGCCAGGCACTTGTTATTTGCATAACTTGAATTTACCCACATATTACAAAAGCGAATATATATATATATATATGGCAATGTCAGTTTCAAATCCAGTTTTTTTAAACTACTGCAAGGAATACAATGCATTTTACAACTAACTACAATATAGACAAATGTGCCTGATAATGATAGAGAAGTAACGCTCTAAACCCAGATCCCTTAGTGACGTCATTGCTGTGGCTTTCAGAAGGTTCCAGAACAATAGAGGACAGTTGGTGGTTGTGACACCCGTGGCATTATTCATTATGTTTTCATTTGGGCCAGACGGCAGGGTTGGTGTGATGTATGTGGGCAGACAGGGCTCACCTGTGCACTGGTTAAAGTGTTTCACTGTGATGTTTTTGTCCTGTCTACAGGCGATAGTCTTCAGCTGGCATTGGTCAGCGTACGTCACGCCATCAGAGCCACACACCTGCTCAGGAACAGGGGAGAACAAGAATTTACTTCAGAAGCTAACATGAAATTCTTAAAATCTAGCACTGCCTACTAGCGTCTACGAAATGCTGAGGTGAAGCTTGGTAGTACCCTGTGCTGGAAGATTCTGTGATGAACTTCTGACAACATGATCTGAGTGCTGACTGAAGAGAACTGTGGAGGCTCACCTTGACCTTGTCCTTGGCACCGCAGTCTGGAGGGGGGCATTCGCAGTGGGCTAGACCGTTGACCTCAACACACGATGATCCAAACTTACAGTTCAGCTCTTTACAAGAGGTTGGGGAATTGGCACCTGGGGTGGCAACAAGGGGTTAAAATCAACATGGGTTAGTGGATCGAAACTAGGGATAAACTGGCCATTCATGTAATTGGGTGGGTCTTCAAGGTCTTAATCTGAATACTAGTCGATAATCATCAACAAACGTCCACATGCAGAAACATGGATATGAGATGCTGATAGATATGCTGTTCTGCTTTCCATGTATATTACTGTACACCACAAGGAAATGTGTACGAGCATCATAAATCACTTTTTGTACATTTGTGTTTTAGTGTATCTGTCTGTGTGTATGTCATGTGCGTTAACTCTGACAATTTTGACAGAACTTGACTGAATAATGAGTTTTACTAGGTATACTATATAAAACAATGGCCAGATGATTGCGCTTTATCAAACGATTGAAAATGTGATATGCAAGGTCATGCCACTCAGCCTGTTTAATAAAAGTTATTCAGGTCCGTCTTCTCACAAAGAACCAATTTGCCTTAAGAACCCATAAGCCATGACAAATTTTACACCATTTTGAATTTTGTGAAAACTCTTAAAACTTCTCTTGCACCAAATCACTGATCTGCACAAAACAAATCACTTTCCCAATATTAATGAAATCTGTCTGAATGATGGGTCAGGGAACCGAGAACCCTGGTTGACAAAATACCTCTGATTGGGCCAGGGAGGACAATTCATAGACAATGACATGTTTTCTGTTGCCTTGTTTTAACAAGCAAAATGTTGACTCTTCAAGAATAAAAAAGTATTTAATCTTTTTCAAAGATTAGTTTTGGCGGGGACGTCAAGGCATCACTGATCACAGCTACTTTTCACCAGGGTGACACTCAAAACACAGGGTTCTCCTGTTCATACTTCTGAACAATGACAACGACATGTTAATCATTTAGCGGACACTCTTATCAAGAGTGACTGACAGTGAATACAGGGAGATCCCATTGAATCAACTTAGGGTAAAGTGTCTTGCTCAAGGACACAATGCCATTTGGAACAGTCAGGAATTGAAAAGGCAACCTTCCGACTACAAGGCTGACTCCATAACCACTGAGCAGTCTGAGGCTGCAGCCACTTTTCCTGCTCGTTCTTCTGAACAACGATAGAACCTATTGGGCTCACAAACAGTCTGCTCCCTCGTAGACACAAGCCGAGGGGTTGCGGAACTGCCAACACACTCCCGTCTGTGGCACGGCGCATTAGCAGGTGGTGCGCGTCAGTCAGTGGGGGTGGGGGGCTTCATACCTGCGGTGCAGCCGCTCATGCCCATCTTGCTGCCGTCGGGGCACACGCTGCACTTCATGCCCTTCACTCCCGTCTTGCAGGAGCACAGGCCTGACATCTGCTCACAGTCATCCCTCACGGAACCCACCGAGTCGCAGTTACACGCTGGAACACAGAGGGGGCAGACATGAGTCAGAAGGAGGGGTGGAGGAAGAGAGAAATGGATACATGTAACACACTCCATCGAGCTCCATCTGTTCATTATAATGAAAGACTTTCCATCTACTTCAGGACTCAGTTGTTTTTAGTTTAGACAAATACACCCACACATAAACTTCACTGTACAAATTAGGACATCAAAATTAATATAAAAAAGAATCTAGTTACATAAACTTTGAGATGCATTCCGGGACTTTCTGAATAATAAACAATGATTTAAACATTCCATTTTGGGCTGGATGTGATATACATGCATACCGTATGTTGTTTATCTGTATAATTTATAAGCTAAGTTGATTCACTATCATTCCTCAGTTATTCATGAGTGGTTTTGACGACCTGAGCTAAAAAGATGAATTAGTACGCATGTTTGGGGTCTGCATCTTAAGGGCTAAGCAAACCCTCCAAAATGGGGACATGGAATATGTCCAGATGTTTTAAATGTTAAGTTCAAGTACATTCATCATTTATAGTACATCCCAACCCCAAACCACTTGCTACATGCAATGAACACTCACTAAAAAGAATTGGAGAGACACACAGTTGCGCTAGTTTATTAAATCACCTGGAAGGCTGAAAGCCCGCTAGATAAGACGCCCACACGTACACACACACACTGCCTTCGGCATGACCCCTGTGTTGATGTAAATCCCAGTGCATCATGTGGAGGGCTAGGGTTAGAGATAGTTCAGGCCAAGCCAAGGTGGCCTAGGGCAGGATGGGAGAGTGCAGAGGGGCCAAGCGGATATCAGACAGCCTCCAGCCCACAAGCAACAACAACAACCCTATCAAACCACATCGTGTTCCTAGAATCAATGTTTCCCCCCTGCTGAACTCTGATATGTGCTACTGCCTGCAAACCTCTCAGGTCAGCCCCAGTGGAGAAAGAAAGATAGTTACTGTTGTGGGCCGAAAAGCTCTAAGGATCTCGCACTGCATTGCCAAGGCTTCTTTTCCCAAGACTTGTAGAATGCATCCAAAAGGATTATGGCACACAGAGGAATTGAATCAATGTCAAGTTCAATGGAGCGACAGCTTTAACAAATCTCATATTCTTGGGTGTCTTGGGCTTTTTGAGAATGATACTCAAAAGGAGTCAAGAGGTTATATAATAAAAGCTATTTTTTGTTTACTGTCCCTATTTCATTAATAAATATTCTCTTTATTAACTGCAAATCTTAACTACTGTACCATATGATTTACCACATGTCAGATTCTTTTACCCAGAGTCATTTACAGGAGTAGATTTTCTGTTTCCAATTTCTGGCCCCAGCGAGAACCCAAGATCCATGACTTGCAAGTGTCATAGTCTCCTCAGTGTGTTATGCAGGAGGAGCGGAGCTCTGTTCCCCCAGAAACAACCGTCCATGTGAGGAACAGAGGGTGCAGGATGCAAAGACAGAGGGGAGGGGGTCATACGTGTGCAGCCGCTCAGGTTCTGTGTGACGATGCCACGGAAGTTCCAGAAGCCTGGGTCACAGCGGTCGCACTTCTTTCCCCCGACACCAGGCTTACAGGAGCACTGGCCACTGGCCGGGTCACACGTGGCCATGTAGGAGCCGTAGGCATTACAGTGGCATGTACCTGTGGGCAAAGTGAGACATGATTGGTGGGATCAGTTAGATAAACTTTACAAATGCAACACATTAAATGCAGTCTGATTCAGTGGGAAGGATCACAGGACTCAGAAGGACTACTAAAATACAGTTTCCACTGATTCACTTAATCTAGACTTACTCTAGAATAAATCTCTTTCCAGAAAACAAGCTCTAAATGTCATTCTATATACTCTATGGACGTTTTCTTTTAAACAGGCTGATGGCACAGATCTGGTCTATTAAGGTAATACCACTATAAGATACTACACTGGGTCAAAAGAGAGAGGTTAGAGGTAAAATCTGCGCACTTACTCGGACATCCAGCTAGTCCTACGCCAAGGGCTGCCGTTTTGTTGTCGCGGCAACAGCCATAGACTGATTGACTGCAGTGTTGCGTTGCTGCCAGCTCCGTGGGAGAAATCACTGATGAGCGGACAGAAAGAAGGATGGGACAAAAGAAGGAGAAAGAAAACATATATTTGAAAGTGACAGTGAAGGCTCTTTTAAGGGGAATTAGAAGACACAATCTCTGAACAACATTCAACTTCTAGCGAACAACGAGATGCGCCTGGAGGGCCAGAGGTGGAGAAGCTGGCATCTGGCTTCCAGATAAGAATGATATTTTCTCAATCCTGACAAAGGCTCAAAATCAGGGGGAATATTATGCTATTACCTCTAGTGTAGGGAAAACAAACAATATGGATTTGCAACAGCTGACATTTGCCACATCCTAGGAGGCCTGTTCTCTTCATTTGTTCTGTTGTGAAACTGCAGAGAGCGACACGGCGTTGCTACAAGCTTGTAGAAGCAGAAAAAATACTCTTCGCCTGAATGTGTGTGCATACTTGTTTTGTCTGACGTGAAGGCTGGAAATGAAAAATGCATAAAGAACACCCAAAATAAATATGTTATCCAACAGAGCACTTCGATAAAAGGACACAATATCGATGCAAGGAATGGGCGACAGATGGCTCAGAGGTTAAAGAGTCAGACTTGTAATCAAGAAGGTTGCCGGTTCAAATCCTGACTGTGCCAAATGTCGTTATGTCCTTGAGCAAGGCACTTTACCCTAAGTTGCTCCAGGGGGATGTCCCTATATTCACTGTAATTCGCTCTGGATAAGAGTGTCCGTTAATTACTAAATTGCAAATAAGAAGCTAGGTGTGAGGAGTTCTAGCCAATATACTAAGGCTTACTGTTGGAGGCTTTGAAACAAAATGGCCACCAGTGGTAAAGTGAGAGGAAGTACTCTCTTTCTTCCTCTGTTGTGTTTCTCATTTGTAGTTTGGAGGTTGCAGATACTGGCCCATAAATCACACTGTTACTGGTGTGGATATGAGCCGAAGTCTAATGGTGATGACTCGCTCTCTCTTTTTCCAGTGCTTTCCCAATCCAGTGATGGGCTTTGGACACAGTTCATTAACTTGCCACTTTTCAGCGCTCCCACTACTATCTCTGCTGAGCCTATTAGGACAAGGGGGAACTTTTAATTTCATATGTTCTTCAACCCTTCAAGGGTTTTTCCTCTTCAGTGGCCATTGTCTAGCACAATGCAGTTCTCTTTGATGTGAAAGAATTACTCTGTATTTTCACTTGTGCTGTTGCCACGACTTTGCATTGGACGAACAGAGTGCCTGTGGATGTAGAAACGATTTATACTACAGGAACCTACGTTTAGACATCATGAAACCTGGAATCACTGACCCAGTTTTCTGATTGAAAATGCAAAGTAGGGCAGCTTGAAAGTTCTCCAAGACAGCTGTCATACTGTAGATCTAATAACTCATACTGTATAAGCAGGTCCGAGATGTCACATTTACAAAACATGTCAGGTGTTTAGAAGACAAAATTAAGAGAAATGACAAAAAAGATGTTGATCACTACTTACTGAAAGCAGTCAGGAATTACCTTGACATTAAATGCCTGTCAAAATGTCTAACGTAGTCAAAGACTAGTTCTTCCATGTGTAGCCAATATGACTCCCATTGATCAGAGCTTTTTGGGAGAATCAGATGGCCCACAGCTTGCACACCGATGGCACTACACAAGAAAGGGGATTGATTCTCTGCGGATGGTGAAGAAGCGTGACAGAAAACGCCCAAAGAGGCCAGCTTAGGAGGAACGACTAAAGGGATACGAGTGTGAAACCAAAGTGTAGCGCTCTCTCTCTATTTCTCTTCCTTTCATTCTCTCACTCACTCTTTTTAGGGCCGCAGGGAATCAAACAGGCTGCAGTGATCAGACAGAATCTCTTATGTGCCTTTTGCTTCGCTCTGGCCTACTGCAGAAGCCTATACTGCCTCTTCAGTTAGAGCTGCTGGTTAGCACTGCCAAGGCTGAGATTGAGTAGAACAAACCATCTTTACTGAACTGCATAATGTCTGTGGTGGCTGTCCCTAGAGAAACAGGAGCTTTTTCATGTCCAGCCTTTGGTAGCCATATTCATATTGAGCCATATGTATGTGTTATTCTCAATCTTAATGACTGTGTTAGATACCCTACCAGCCAATATGATGCAAAGAAAGTACAAATAATTAAATGTTTTATAATAACAGTAGCATATACTATTTTTACAATTATTAGGCTTCGTGAACCCACTTTAGGAGATGCATCTTGGATCAGTGATGTTAGGCTGTCCCAGCTTCTCACCTGTGCAGCGTCCCTGATTCTGGATCTGAAGGTGCTCCTTCCTATTGCACCTGGTCTTCTTCAACTCACACTCATTGCTGTAGGTCCTCCCATCTGAGCCACATACCTAAAGATCATGTCAAACTCACATGAATGCTGGATCAAAGACGTATGCAAAAGCAACACCTTTCAATTTCTTTAATTTCAACCACACCAACACAAACCTCAGTTGACTGTGACTGGAGAATTCAGCTATCATGCATTTATTTACTAGGAATTACATTGGCTCAGACTGAAGAAGCATCATTGTTAAACCCAAGTGCAGGATATTTGGTGATTGTCAAATGTTCTGCTTTGAAGGATAGGTCTAACCTGATTACGAGGCACCCGATGGCAGTCAAAGTCACAGACACATCGGACGTCCTCTGCATCTTCGTCCCACGAGCCTCCGAAGGTACGACACCTGTCCTGTTCACAGCTCTCAACACCGGAGCCCGATCCCCCAGACCCACATTCTGTGGAGAGCACACAGGAAGACACGTTCTAAGACCTCGGACCTATTGACACAACAGTTAAGATACCTTACGTTTTGGTCACTCTCCCTTCAGGTGGTAAAGCAGAGTTCTTGGCAGTGTTCATGTTTTTTGCCTCATGAATATAATTATTTCCTTCACATTGGCATGGAGGCGCAGCTTGAAGTGCGAGATAATGACCAACCATGGAGAGGACTAGCGATTGACAAAATAAATTAGGCGCAACATTGCTGTGCCACCAGCGATGCATCCTTTACATTTCAATTAAAGCAGAGAACAGAAGAAGGAAAGAAATGTTAACACTTTCCTCCCTACAAAGAGGGATTAATGCAACAGCCTGTTTCATGAACACACTTATCCTGATATAAGGAAAATTGTGTGGTGCTCAGTAAGATCAAATTGTCAATACACTCCAAACATTAGCGAAAAAGTTGTATACTTAATTTACCTGCACCTGTGTTAGGTAAACTTTAGGGTTACTTTTTAAATGGTACTGATCACTGAAGTTAGTAGGCCTTTTTCAGAGCTGGTGTTTTTGAAAATAGGTATGTGGTGAAAAGTTACAAGCACAAACGACAAACAAGTATGATATGCCTAAAAAGCTCTAGCATTTAAGAATCACCCGGAGTGATGGAAGGAAACAAGCGTGGACACATGCAGCCTCCCCGCTATGTTTTATTTAATCCAAACAAAATGGAGGGAGTTGAAGCATGGAGAATTAAAGGCTTCAGCTTTTGATGTTCTGACAGTTCACCTGCTACACTAGACGTCTAGGGAGATGACGCAATGAAAGAGAGAGACAGGGGGGGGGGGAGAGGGTG
>JACXGM010005612.1:0-34753 GCA_016801145.1 Umbra pygmaea
GGGGTCCGGGCGGCGGCGTCGGCCGAGCAAGGGGTCCGGACGGCGGCGTCGGCCGAGCAGGGGGTCCGGACGGCAGCGTCAGCCGACCAGGGGGTCCGGACAACAGGGATGGCCAAGCAGGGGGTCTGGACAACAGGGACGGCCGAGCAGGGGGTCTGGACGACAAGGGGACCGGAGGATGAACTAGGGCAGGCTCGGGGACAGGCAGTTCCGGCGGCCCGGGGAAAGGCAGGTCAGGCGGCCCGAGAAAAAGCAGTGCAGGTGGCCAGGGCGGCAGGGTGTCTGGGAGGTCAGGCGGCAGCAGAGCAGGGAGCTCCAAATCCTCCATCGCCAGGTCACCTTTAAATTCCGGCGGTGGAGGCAAGATCAGCTCCCCCAGCTCCAACCCCTTCTCCAAGGCGAAAAACCCCCTGGAACAAGACGCTGCCTCCATTTTATAAAGGTGGTTCTTTCTGTCACAGTCCAAAGGTATTGGAGGCAGGCGCGTCTTCACAACCAAATCTTTATTTAACCACTAGGAAGAACTTGACAAACACAAAGAACCACACAGGACTCACAAACACTCAGAACTAAATACCATACTAACGAGGGAAGGAGGTGCAGGTGTGGACTAAACAACAGAACTGATTGGCTAATCAAAACATGTGACGGGATCATGTGACAAAAGGAGCGGGAAACAAAACCAAAACATATAGGGGAGAAACCACCCTGTAGTGACACAGAACAGGCACAAAGACTATGGACATTGTGACAGCCCCTTTACTTTCAGTGCAGCAAACTCTCTCCAGAAGTTCAGTGAGGATCTCTGAATAATCCAATGTTGACCTAAATGACTAATGATGATAAATAGTATCCACCTGTGTGTAATCAAGTCTCCGTATAAATGATAGTGTGATAGTCTCAGATGTGATAGTCTCAGAGGTCCGTTGAAAGCACAGAGAGCATCTTGAAGAAAAGGAACACACCAGGCAGGTCCGACATATTGTTTTGGAGAAAGATACAGAAAGATTTCTCAAGCTTTAAACATCCCACGAGCACTGTGCAAGCGATAATATTGAAATAGAAGGAGTATCAGACCACTGCAAATCAACCAAGACCCGGCCGTCCCTCTAAACTTTCAGCTCATACAAGGAGAAGACTGATCAGAGATGCAACCCAGAGGCCCATGATCACTCTGGATGAACTGCAGAGATCTACAGCTGAGGTGGGCGAGTCTGTCCATAAGACAACAATCAGTCGTATACTGCACAAATCTGGCCTTTATGGAAGTGTGGCAAGAAGAAAGCCATTTCTGAAAGATATCCATAAAAAGTGTTGTTTAAAGTTTGCCACAAGCCACCTGGGAGACACACCAAACATGTGGAAGAAGGTGCTCTGGTCAGATGAAACCAAAATCGAACTTTTTGGCAACAATGCAAAATGTTATGTTTGGCGTAAAAGCAACACAGCTCATGACCCTGAACACACCATCCCCACTGTCAAACATGGTGGTGGCAGCATCATGGTTTGGGCCTGGTTCTCTTCAGCAGGGACAGGGAAGATGGCTAAAATTTATGGGAAGATGGATGGAGCCAAATACAGGACCATTCTGGAAGAAAACCTGATGTAGTCTGCAAAAGACCTGAGACTGGGACGGAGATTTGTCTTCCAACAACACTATGATCCGAAACATAAAGCAAAATCTACAATGGAATGGTTCACAAGTAAACATATCCAGGTGTTAGAATGGCCAAGTCAAAGTCCAGACCTGAATCCAATCGAGAATCTGTGGAAAGAACTGAAAACTGCTGTTCACAAACGCTCTCCATCCAACCTCACTGAGCTCGAGCTGTTTTGCAAGGAGGAATGGGCAAAAATTTCTGTCTCTCGATGTGCAAAACTGATAGAGACATACCTCAAGCGACTTACAGCTGTAATCGCAGCAAAAGGTGGCGCTACAAAGTATTAACTTAATTTTGCACGCCCAATTTTTTAGTTTTTTATTTGTTAAAAAAGTTTGAAATATCCAATAAATTTCATTCCACTTCATGATTGTGTCCCACTTGTTGTTGATGCTTCACAAAATATTACAGTTTCATATCTTTATGTTTGAAGCCTGAAATGTGGCAAAAGGTTGAAAAGTTCAAAGTTGAGAAAAGACTACAAAAAAATATTGAAAGTAACTACCTGTACTCAGATATTTCAAGTGCATTGAGTTTCTTCCAAAGTTTTAAGTAATCACATCACATTTTCATCAAGTGATCCAATGTTGTTTAGGTTTAGAATGTGCAATGAGTCACACCAAAGAATTCTGGCCTCATGTTACAATAACTATCAAAGCAGATGTAATCCCATAGCAGGTCTAACTCCTGAATAGAAACCTCAGCTGCTACTACAGACACCATTGGCTCCTACCAATAAAAGAGACTTAAAGGGAATGCTAATTGTTGCTGAACTTCTACCACTTATATTTTAGTGTCTCCACATATTGAATAGTAGAAGGGACTTTTGGGAGCAAGCCCTTTGCTTTGTCAATTGTGGATTTTAGCAGTAGATTTGCTAATATCAAATAATTTAACAATACCCTCGGGGTTGTAATTTTACATATATAATACCTAAAAGTTAATGAGGTTTGTGATGCTATTAAATTCCTTCCTGGGTTCCACTTTCTCAATAATTGACCCTCCTGAGGGCCCACTCACTCCCCCAATCCACAGGTTGCTAGGGGGCCCAGAACTCAAATGTATTTAATATATCTCCTGGAGATAATAATGCTGTAATGTCTACAGGGAAATCAGCCTTCCTGCTTCCCTGACTGTCTTGGGTGCTTTTCCAATAATTATCTCCATGAGAGCTATTCCAGCTGTAGTCTTCAAGGTCACTATTGAGAGTGGTAGATGGCAACCTCTGCCCTAGCAATACACAATGTTATAAGGTTTTCTCAACAAATTAATTGAAATTAATATCATCTAAGTCTGTCATCCAAATTGGGGCCTTCCCATTGTTCTCCTCTTGTGAGATCCTTCTTTTTGACCACCACGTCTAAAGCTTTCCCATGATTTGTAACAATGAAAAATGTCTCGGACTGCTCCTAATATGATAGCATCAAAATCGCTATTTTTAAAACACTAAGAAGGCTTGACACAACATTAAACTTTGCTCAAGGTTTTACCAGGGCCTGTACACATGAACTTGAGCATTGAGAACATTGTTTGTGTACACAGAGTTTACTAAAAAGAAAGGTTTTGTACAACTCACCTTTAGCTGTTTTTGTTTCTGCTGGCTGCCATTTTGCCAGTCAAAAAGTGTTGATCTTCAAATGCGAATGAACCCGCTCTTTAGGATGAAATGTCATGAAGTTGTTATTCCAATGAAAAGCATGATAACGTAGCCACTTAGCTCATGGCAATATCTATTAAAATAATAACAAGGTGTTTCATTCAATATATTAGTAAAATAATCGAACCTAGCTGACGTAAACTCTCACGTGAAACTTTGTAACATCGGCAACATCTACCCACGCGAGACCTCATGTGACTTTTCCACTTTTTGATTTTAGTATTATTTATATGAGGCTCCTTTTTCAATTACAAGGTCAATTTTGTTTTTCACTAATGACAAAACAACAAATTATCCATACATTTATATGGAACTAAGCTTTAGGAGCATTACATGTTTACTCTCCTTCCTGTTACATTGCATTCGGAAATCAACACTTTCAGACTGGCAAAATGGGAGACACCACAAACACAAACTGCTGAGTTGTACAAAACCTTCCTTTTCAGTAAACTGAGAGAAACACGAGGTGAGTGATAACAATAATATTTATTGTGAATAATAGGTCAGGGTAATGGTAAGCAGTAGGGATGACTGGATGTATTGGCTGGTACCAGGAGAGCGGAGACCAGGTGAGTGGAGACCAGGTGAGTGGAGACAAGGTAGGTGATGGTTGGTGGTTGTTGTCCAGAAGGCTGATGCAGAGGAGGGGTTGGTGATGACCAGGGGTAGAGGAGGCGTGAGGTCCGGATGGCTGGAAAGGAACAAGGTGAGTGATGACCAGATTAACAGCACAGATGATTTCTGGAAATGTAGGCATGGAGAACCAGGGTGAGATAATGGCAACTCTGTATTATAAGGGTACAGTAGACTGGCAATAATAGGTTCACCCGATAACAAATACTGTAAGAGCACAGTTCTCAGACTGGCTGGAATAGAGAATTGGCACGGGAATAGAACACACTTGGTAGTTCAATAATCCAGTAGGGACTGATTGTCAACACCTCCCTAATAAAGAGAGGGTAGCATTTAGCCCCAGGTGCGGCAGAGGGAACAGATGCTCAGGATCAGCATTGATGGGACTGTTGCTCTGGGACTGGTGCCTTCAGGAGTGCAGGGAAAACAGGAACTGGTGCTCGGGAACATGATGAAGACACACAACATAGAGACAGACCAAACAGACACACAAGGAAGCCAGGATCAGGAGAAAGGAACACAAGGAAAAGAGAAACAGGTTCAAGGGGGCGGGGTCCTGACATACCCTCCCTTCATTATTGTATTGTGGTTTCTAAAATCTGCCTAAGATATAATTGCATGCCCTGTTGCTCATCTATAATACCAAGAGAAAAGCCAATGTGGTCATCTACCTGTTCAAAGGTGGTGATATCAAACGTTTATACAGTGGGGAGAACAAGTATTTGATACACTGCCGATTTTGCTAATTTTCCTACTTACAAAGCATGTAAAGGTCTGTAATTTTCATCATAGGTGCACTTCAACTGTGAGAGACGGAATCTAAAGAAAAATCCAGAATATCACATTGTATGATTTTTAAATAATTAATTTGCATTTTATTGCATGACACAAGTATTTGATCACCTACCAACCAGTAAGAATTCCAGCTCTCACAGACCTGTTAGTTTTTCTTTAAGAAGCCCTCCTGTTCTCCACTCATTAACTGCAGCTGTTTGAACACGTTACCTGTATAAAAGACACCTGTCCACACACTCAAGCAAACAGACTCCAACCTCTCCACAATGGCCAAGACCAGAGAGCTGTGTAACATCAGGGATAAACATGTAGAATTGCACAAGGCTGGGATGGGCTACAGGACAATAGGCAAGCAGCTTGGTGAGAAGGCAACAACTGTTGGCGCAATTATTCGAAAATGGAAGAAGTTCAAGATGACGGTCAATTTCCCTCGGTCTGGGGCTCCATGAAAAATCTCACCTCAATGGGCATCAATGATCATGAGGAAGGTGAGGGATCAGCCCAGAACTACACGGCAGGACCTGGTCAATGACCTGAAGGGAGCTGGAACCACAGTCTCAAAGAAAACCATTAGTAACACACTACGCCATCATGGATTTAAATCCTGCAGCAAACGCAAGGTCCCCCTGCTCAGGCCAGCGCATGTCCGGGCCTGTCTGAAATTTGCCAGTGACCATCTGGATGATCCAGAGGGGGAATGGGAGAAGGTTGTGTGGTCTGATGAGACAAAATTAGAGCTTTATGGTCTATACTCCACTCGCCGTGTTTGGAGGAAGAAGAAGGATGAGCACAACCCCAAGACCACCATCACAACCATGAAGCATGGAGGTGGAAACATCATTCTTTGGAGATGCTTTACTGCAAAGGGGACAGGACAACTGCACCGTATTGAGGGGAGGATGGATGGGGCCGTGTATTGCGAGATCTTGGCCAACAACCTCCTTTCCACAGTAAGAGTATTGACGATGGGTTGTGGCTGGGTCTTCCAGCATGACAACGACACGAAACACACAGCCAGGGCAACAAAGGAGTGGCTCCGTAAGAAGTCACCTAGCTAGTCTCCAGGACAACTGCACCGTATTGAGGGGAGGATGGATGGGGCCGTGTATTGCGAGATCTTGGCCAACAACCTCCTTTCCACAGTAAGAGTATTGACGATGGGTTGTGGCTGGGTCTTCCAGCATGACAACGACACGAAACACACAGCCAGGGCAACAAAGGAGTGGCTCCGTAAGAAGTCACCTAGCTAGTCTCCAGACCTGAACCCAATAGAAAATCTTTGGAGGGAGCTGAATGTCCGTATTCCCCAGCGACAGCACCGAAACCTGAGGGATCTGGAGAAGGTCTGTATGGAGGAGTGGGCCAAAATCCTTTCTGCAGTGTGTGCAAACCTGGTCAAGAACTACAGGAAATGTATGATCTCTGTAATTGCAAACAAAGGTTTCTGTACTAAATATTGAGTTCTGCTTTTCTGATGTATTAAATAATTATGTCATGCAATAAAATGCAAATTAATTATAAAAACATTATACAATGTGATTTTCTGGATTTTTGTTTTGGATTATGTCTCTCATAGTTGATAAAAATTACAGACCTCTACATGCTTTGTAAGTAGGAAAACCTGCAAAATCAGCAGTGTTTTTAAAATATTTGTTCTCCCCACTAGATCTATCTCAATCTGTAACAAAATTTCTTAGAAAATAGGAGACAGGCGCCGGAGTCAGTCAATAACAAGGATATCTTTTACTGAATTATCTTGGAATAGAAGAACACAATGTGAGCCGCTATCGATACAAAAAGTAAAACAACTTGGTACACAGACAAAAACAATGATGTGCATAAAAGCATGACTTTTAGCTCTATGTTAAATATAACAAAGAACAGAAGGAACTACTAGGCAGTCCAGAAGAGGACTGACCACCCCCTTGAGACCGGTCTCTTCCTAGGTTCCACCTACTGGGGAGATTTTCCTAGCCACTGTGCATCACTTGTTGTTGCTTATTCTTAGGTTTTTTAGGCTGAGTACCTGTCAAAGCCTTTTGTGAGGACTGCTGTTGTAAAAATTTTTTTTTAAATAAATTACATTAAATTGATTGATTAGGCTCCATATAGTACATCGTACCGGAAAAAAGTATTGCCCTGCCTATCAAATGTGTTTGAAAGACAGGTAAATAAAAAGATAATCAGCCATTTTGGCACCCATCCTAAACTCTTTTATATACAATCAGGTTTTACAGCCTGCAACACAGCTCAATCATCAAAATAGATGTAGTCACAATGCCATCTGCTTTGTCTTCAATGCCCTAGACAGTGTTGCTTGACAGTATGTGAACACCTTGAGCAATTACAGATTGATTTATTGTTCACCAGTGCTTTGTTATGTAATAAAATCCAGTCTTTTTTATGTGAAACTCTTTTTTATTTAACTCCATATGTTGGTTTAGAGGAAATCTTGTTTGTAATAAGATTTTATTGGGACTTTGATGTCTCAGTCTATACCAGATTTATTGTGTCATCAGAAACAAATTATACTAATGATATTGATTGCATTTGTTTCAGAGCAGATAGGATGAACAGAGGTGGCGGTTTTGCCATCAAAACTAGAAATCACCTTTTTGTCTTATTGTCTCCATTCCGAAACAATCTGAATTGTTAGCATTAAGTATTAAGCTTGGCAAAATTAAAATTTTCGGTGTACAGTATATTGAGAAAGGCCACTGATGTATTAGCTACATTTGCATCTACTGAAATTTAGACTGGAAATCACACAAAGCAGAAAGGTTTAATTCATCACAAACTATTTTATACTAACATAGCTCATTACTAAGCCAAAATGGCCAAATTTAAAAGAGCTGAGAATCTCCACACTAATTAAAGTTTTATTTTTTACAAATGCTCCAGATAAATATTTGGCAGTGTGTTTCCATTAAGATATAATGAACACCGTCCAATTGCATGTGTTCAGGGCCAGCTAAAAGCGAAATCCATTTGCCTGGCAACACTATATTGTGCCGGCAACACAAACTCTGATTTGTCTCTTCAAGTACCGTACATCCTCTGTTGAGCTTTTTTGTGAAGGAGCTTATGTTCAGCTCCCACTTGAGGTCTAAGGCAATGGTGGTGCCCAGGAAGCTAAAAGACTCCACAGAGTTAACTGGCGAGCCACACAGGGCAAAGGGGGAAGGGCAGCTGGACTTCCACTACCATCTCTATTATCTTTAGGGCATTGAACTTGAGGTTGTTCTGGCTGCACCAGGACAACAGATGTCTCCAGCCTGTAAGGTTCATTATTCCAATGAGGGTGGTATCATCTGCAAACTTTAGGAGCTCCACTTATATGTTGACCCAGGCACAATTCAGTGGTCTTGGGCAGAAAGAACGTGATGCTCTCTGGAGATGTACAGCTGAAGTCCCCAGGTGGAAACGTGATCACCAACAGCAGTGACGTGGACACCAGCACAGCGGGGTGGGCACAGGATGGGGACAGGAAGGAGTTATCAGGCCACATGGTCCTGAAGCATGTTCCAAGTATTTGGGTCCTCCTAGGATGAACATAACATCAGAAACATTAGAGTAGTTGTACCTTGGGTCTAGTATCTTGGTAAAACTCTGACCCCAAAAATTGACTTATAAACTGCCTCTCATCCCGTCACATATCAATGAGTCTAAAGGGGGGACTGAGAAAGGGCAGAATGTCCCTAGTCCCCTGGTACATTATCTATTGCAGCATAACTTCTAGGGCTGAGACGAGGGGGACTATAAATGTGTTCCTGCAACAACAACAAAAACCTTGGGCAGGAGCAAACAGGTATGATTCAGACCCACAAACAGGATTCTGTCATCGGTTCCAGGGGAGTCTAAGTGCTGGTGGATGAAGTGTAGAGCCATGTTGACTGTGTCGTCCACAGACCTGTTGGCTCTGTAGACAAATTGTAGCAGGTCAAGGTGCATGTAAGTGAAGGTCTTAAGGTGTGAAGGCACAATGCGTTCAAATTACTCAATAACAACAGAGGTCAGGGCGATGGGTGCAAAGTCATTAAATCCCTTGATCTTTTTTGGAGACCTCCATGATTATGGAGGATTTGAAGCATGCTGGAACATGGCATATCTCCTGTGAAATGTTAAAAATGTCAGTGAACACTGAAGACAACTGTCTTCAGGGTGGAGGGCGAGACAGAACCTGGGCCAGCTGCCTTGTGCTGAAAATTCTGTTGACGTCTCTTTCCAATATAGTGAGTGGCGCTGTAGTGAAGGGAAGGGGGTGGGGTAGATGGGGGATTCTGTAGTGTCCTCAACGATGGGGGGCTGGAGGACTGGGCCAGTGGGCTGCTGTAGGTGGCTGTACACAAAAGCAGGAGGGATGTTGTCAGGGCTGTCCCTTTGTCTTTCAAAATCTGCGTATTCAGGTCATTTGCAAGTCGCAGGACGCAGATGTAAGCCTTCTGCAATACATAATGATGTTCATTTTTTTATTTATGTTCTCGTTGATTTTAAAATTGGCGACAAACCAAAGGATAGTTTAGGGCATGGCTATGGCGTTTGGTTGGCAGTTCAGTTTTTCCGGTAGGTAACATTACATTTTGTTTTACATATTGTTTTAATACTGTTTTTCGTTAGCATTCCAATTAATATCAGTTAGCTAGCTAGATTACTCCTCCCTCTCGTCTAAAATCATCACATCCGCAACCAAGATGTCTGCACCCGTCACAAATTCAATGACCCAAATCAGATCTTTGCAAACCAATATATATAGAGTCCATGAAAACAAGATCTGATCTCGGGGTTTGATTTTGGTTTTGTGCTTTTAGAACAAATAATGTAATTTCTGGCACACATTATTATAAGTAATGTAATTACACACACTCAATCCCCTTATTTTGCTGAGCTTTTAAAGTCTGGTGACTGGGTCAGACCCATCTTTTTTGTGATGGGGGGCCGAGACTGAGAGCTACATGGAAAAATATGCACCAAACAAGCCACTTTTACAAGCCAAACAAGCCGCAAATTTTGCTGTTTTCATCAATACAAAAGCTGGGTTCCCCCCAGGCTAAAAGATGTTGGGTGACCCTCGCCTATTTCCCTCTGGTGGTCAATTCCATAAATACCAAATAGTCCCTAATTATACATTTTTCATCAGTGTTGGTCGGAGATACAATTGTACAGTAACTTTTTAAATGGATGATGCAGATAGGAGGAACAGACACAACATTTCTGATTGGCTGTTGCACAATCGTGACTAGCGAAATTAGTTTAAAATTTGCTTACGGCGCCTCTCACGGCAGCTTCACATCACCAGATATCCCACACTGCCCCGCACGTGCTGTCACATGACCCAATTGAAAATGAATAGGAGGCAAATTATTGCTAGGTGCCCGTTTGTGTCGTCCTGTTTAGCCTTCCTTTCCTTAGCTGTTTATAGCCTTTTAATAGTTTTTTAGCCTTTGTGTCACGGGGTGTGGTGGAGAGAGAGGGAGACTGAAGCAGATAGATGGTGGATTGTGGTTTACTAAAGTTGATTTAGGTCCAGGAAATAATACACAAACCTACATATATATCGTATGCAGAAGAGCTCAACAGCCAACAGCAGTTTTTTCTGTTGAGTAACATGAGTAAACGTCCTGGACATTCGCACACCACTATGCAGTAGCGGTTTTTGGCACGGGTGAAGCGGGCAGCCGTCTGGGGCGGCATTTTATTCATGACACATGGGGCGGCACAAGCACTTAAAACAAATCCTCTGCAATGCGGTTTTCTATCATTACACTGTGTGGGGGCAAATTGGCACCCCCTGCAGCTGTAGGTGGCCCTGCTTGCTTAGAAGGTGCGGTGCACAGAAGCTGTGTGAGTAGGGAAAAGGGGAGTGGGCGCGAAGGACAGTTCACCTGGGTCTCCCAAATGGAATGGACAAGGAGTGGAACAGTGATCCATTGTATACATGGGCAGATTAACTATATGGGCACCTGGGCAAGTGTCCAGGGGCAGTACAACTCTGAGGGGCACCAAGCAACCAATGTTTCTTCAAGCACCGGACTCATGTTAACTACTTAACGTCCCACAAACTGTCTCAGTGACAGTGATTGAGCCCATGCCTGCGCTGTAAATCCAGTCCACTTGCATTCTTTAGAAAAAGCCAATCTTTTCAGAAATCCATTTCATGCTTTACCTATACACTATAGTAGCCTCGATTTGACTTCAGCGCGAAAGAAGACGATTGATATAGATGGCAAATATCAACTGGCTAGCTAGTTATCTATACTTTAGCCAGTAATTTAGCCACAGACTTTGCAATCAGAAGAGCCACCCTCGCTGATTGGCCGACCTCCTTTGCTCTCCGGATGGCGGTCCTCGCAGCAAGAGTGGCGGCCTCGGCTGCCTGTATCACCTCCCTCACTTCCTCAGCCAGCTCTCTCTCTCTCTTAATCTGACAATTATTAATGAAACGTGCCCTCCTCTCATTCACCTGGAAGCGCAACTTACACAACCACAATGCATCTAATTAACAAGAAGTCCAATCTAAGTCTCTAATTTCTGCCACACCTGGTAAAGTCCTGCCAAGGTGACACTTTTAAAAACTGTTTTAGGTATTTTTTAGTCTTTCTTTTTGGAACACCATACTGGCCAGCTTTCTCCTGCCCTCAGGACATAGAAGTGGCAGACAGCTCAACCTGACAAGAAGGACAACAAGGATTTGAGTGAGCATATACAGTCGGGAGAACAAGTATTTGATACACTGCCGATTTTGCAGGTTTTCCTACTTACAAAGCATGAAGAGGTCTGTAATTTTTATCATAGGTACACTTCAGCTGTGAGAGACATCCAAAACCAAAATCCAGAAAATCACATTGTAAATAATGAATCAGCATTTTATTGCATGAAATAAGTATTTGATACATCAGAAAAGCAGAACTCAATATATGCTACAGATCCCTTTGTTTGCAATTAAAGAGATCATATGTTTCCTGTAGTTCCTGACCAGTCTTGCACACACTGCAGCAGGAATTTTGGCGCCATCCATCCTCCCCTCAATACGGTGCAGTCGTCTTGTCCCCTTTGCAGCAAAGCATCCCCAAAGAATGATGTTTCCACCTCCATGCTTCATGGTTGGGATGGTGGTCTTGGGGTTGTGCTCATCCTTCTTCTTCCTCCAAACACGGCGAGTGGAGTTTAAACCATAAAGCTCTACTTTTAGCCACTTTCCGACCAAGTAGTTACAGGAACGTAGTTATAGGAACAGTCCACTTCTAAACAGTTCTACTAACTACTCTCCCCCAAAACCGGTTTTGCTATTTGCATTTGCACTGGTCAAGTGGCCATAGGAACTGGTAGGAGGGATAAGGGAGTGACGCAAGCACAGCAACAGGCTTTTATAGCGTCGTCACTAGACTTTAGTGTAGCGCCATACAACATTTCACAGTTTAATGTTTGTAACACTGGGTGTATGATTGGAGATAAGTGTGTAAATCATCTTATGTATGCGGATGATCTGGTTGTTTTCAGCCCAAGTAGTGCTGGGTTCCTTCCGCGGCTTACTGTTCGTTCAGATTACAAGGCTGAAAACGACATCCAATACAATTTTATAAAAAGAATGTTATGTTGATAATGTCCTAATAACGGAGTTCGAACCACGGCGTTTAAAAACTAGGCTGGAGTCATAGAAATTGAGTAGCTACTTAACACAGAAACACAAAAGACGAAGGCTCCAGCATAATATGTAGCATTATATGCAACAGACGAAGCGACCGCCGTAATTTATAAGTTGGACCAATCAATGTTGACCTAGGAGAAGGGAAAATGGAAAGACCCTGCTCTGGAGTAGGAGCTAAAATGGTTATAGGAACTGCAGTGCGGGGGACTAAATAATCCCCAAATTTCTCCTGTCGGAACACAAGAAAGAAAGGGTTATAGGAACGTTATGTTCTAGGAACTGCAAAAATCCCTGTGGTCGGAAAGCGGCTTTTGTCTCATCAGACCACATGACCTTCTCCTATTCCTTCTCCGGATCATCCAGATGGTCATTGGCAAACTTCAGACGGGCCTGGACATGCGCTGGCTTGAGCAGGGGGACCTTGCGTGCGCTGCAGGATTTCAATCCATGACGGCGTAGTGTGTTACTAATGGTTTTCATTGAGACTGTGCTCCCAGCTCTCTTCAGGTCATTGACCAGGTCCTGCCATGTAGTTCTGGGCTGATCCCTCACCTTCCACATGATCATTGATGCCCCATGAGGTGAGATTTTGCATGGAGCCCCAGACAGAGGGAGATTGACTGTCATCTTGATCTTCTTCCATTTTCTAATAATTGCGCCAACAGTTGTTGCTTTCTCACCAAGCTGTTTGCCTATTGTCCTGTAGCCCATACCAGCCTTGTGCAGGTCTACAATTTTATCCATGATGTCCTTACACAGCTCTCTGGTCTTTGGCCATTGTGGAGAGGTTGGAGTCTGTTTGCTTGAGTGTGTGGACAGGTGTCTTTTATACAGGTTACGTGTTCAAACAGCTGCAGTTAATAGAGGTAATGAGTGGAGAACAGGAGGGCTTCTTAAAGAAAAACAGGTCTGTGAGTGCTGGAATTCTTAATGGTTGATAGGTGATCAAATACTTATGTCATGCAATAAAATGCAAATAAATTATTTAAAAACCATATAATGTGATATTCTGGACATTTGTTTTAGATTCCATCTCTCACAGTTGAAGTGTACCTATGATGAAAATTACAGATGTCTACATGCTTTGTAAGTAGGAAAACCTGCAAAATCAGCAGTGTATCAAATACTTGTTCTCCCCACTTGTATGCCATTTGACCTACACTGGGCAGGAGATTGGGGGACGTCTGGCTTGGTGGAATCTTATCATTGTTAGGGACATTTTAATTTATTGTATTAGATATTGTATTATATCTGGAGTTCCTGGACTCCTTTACCAAATCTAGGTGGTGTTTTGCGGCAGCTTTTAGGTACCTTAATTCAATAACTAGGCCAAAGCTCTTATGGGGTGGGTACCCACAGAGTATCACACATATTTTATTCAGATGAGATGAAGGTTCATCTTTTTGGAACTGATGGCATCCAAACGTATGGCGTCGCAAGGGGGAAGACATCAATGAAAAATGTATGGTACCCACAGTAAAGCATGGTGGTGACAGTGTTATTCTGTGGGGTTCTATGAGTTCTGCAGGTGTTGGGGAATTGCACTTCATTGAGGGCATCATGAATTCACAGATTTACTGTGATGAACTGAAAAAGAAGATGCTACCATCTCTCTGCACCCTGGGTCACCATGTACTCTTTCAACATGATGATGACCCAAAACATACATCCAAGGTCACTGCTGGATTTCTGAGGAACAACAGGGTTAAAATGATTCAGTGGCCAAGTTAATCAACTGACCTCAACCTGTAGAAGTAGATTTTTCATATAATAGTGATAATTTTGATACACGTATCAGTATTTTTTTTTTTTTAATTTAACCAGGTAAGTTGACTAAGAACAATTTCTTATTTATAGCAACCACCTGGGAGCAATTAGGGTAAAGTGTCTTGCCCAAGGACACAACGACATTTGGCTCAGTCGGGAATCGAACTGGCAACCTTCTGACTACAAGTCTGACTCCCTACCCACTGAGCCATCTGCGCCCCAGTATGATTCGTTATTACTGTGTATGTTGCTTATTACTGTCATAAAATAATTTTAGAATAATTAAAATTAATTAATTTTCTCATAACAGTTTTTTTATATACTGTCACACCCTGCCCAGCATATGGCAGGGGTGGACATGGACAGAGCTATGGATGTATATATGTTTGTTTCATTTAGTTTATGGTCCTTTTAGGTTTAGTTATTCAATGCTTTGCATGGTGTTTTGTGTTTTTATTAAATAAGTGTAACTGTCCCTTTATTGGGCCTTTGACAGCTCCTCCAGTTGAGCAGTTCCTAGATAGGTTGAGCCTGTTGATTAGATCTGTTTAATTAATGATTGATTTCAGCCGTGTTCTGTTAGGTAAGCTGTACTATAAGAGGGCTGCTCAAATGGAGAGAGCTGTCGGGTATTGATTTATTGTCGTGGTGTGTATCGTTTATAGGCATTCCGGGAGCTACATGTATTTTTAGTTTTGACAAGTGAGTCCCCTGAGGTGAGCTAGAATTGTATATGATATGTTGATGTCTAGTTATCCATTCAGTGTATCGTAGCACTACAAGAGTACATAGGCTATATTAGAGATATTCTGTATGCACTCACCTTACGATGTGCCCTGTAATGGACGATACATGTACGTTTCCTGGATTGTCCAACATAAACATCATGCAGTATCAGCATCCATCGGTCTTTGGGTCTCCCTTTCTCCAAAAACCAACATAACCAATATATATATGACATACGTACGTACGTACATACATGCGTACATGCGTACATGCGTACATGCGTACATGCGTACATGCGTACATGCGTACATACATACATACATACATACATACATACACTAATGATCAGCTATTTTTTTATTTCCATGAAACTGCATCAGTTTATGTCTCTGGGTTTGAAGCAAAACGTCTTCTCATTACTGTGGTATGTGAAGGCCAGAGAAGGGCTGAGCCAGGAATTCTTTATCTTCTCACCATTACTGATGCACTATTATAGATAATGCTTGTTTTTCCAAACTGCCTCCTCTAATTAATTCTCTGACACTGACCTGACAAAAATAAGATAGCATGGCAAGGGTGACGAGTGTTCTCTCTTTTTCAAAAGTGATCAAAAGATTATTTTTCATGGGAATGGATCAATTAAAAAGGTTACTGTTGTCTCGGAGGTCAGCTTGACCCAAAGCAAAGTTGATAGATCCACATTGGCATCTAGCAGATAGAGAATCTACCTGTGTGACATCATCTAATTAATTATTAAACATTTGATTGACCAACTATGGAGCAATGTATGATTGATGTTTTCTATTGGCTTGAGATAATAAGAGGTAACGCTTGTATTTGCGTTTTTATAACCTAATGTCGAACATGTTATTATTTATATTGATTTCCTATAAAAATGTACCCTATCTAAGGTCAAATAATTTATAAAGTTATATGATCTACAGTCTTGGACACGAGTGCTCTTAGCCTCCAAGTTTTGGACTCAACCGGAGAACCTAGAGAAGTTTGGCATATTAATTAAACTTTAACAAACCCAATAGAACACCCATGGGGAGTTCTGAAATGATGGGTCGAGCATCACTCTCCATCCTGCATCCAGGCTCTGAAAAAGCTCATTCTCCAAGAATGGAGAAAGTTAGATGTAGCAGTATAACACCAACGTATTTACTCCATGTTCAGAAGAGTCCGTGTTATCCTCAAAAATCATGGAGGCCATACAAAATATTAGATTTTGGTAGAATTTGTTGAAGAAAATGTATTATTTTCTTATCCCAATGATGTTGGTATCCATCCTTTTATGTTCTTCATAAAAGCAAACTGCTGATTGTTCTGGTGTTGACAAATCTCAATTTTCAAAGGTAATTTATGCTGAACTGTATTTCTGTATACATTCTAACTTCAGAATTCATTGTTCTTCCTTTGTCTGCAGTCACATCATTTCAGGCCCAAGCCATAAAACTTGCTTCACCGTATTTTACGGATAAAATGGTATGCTTTGGATCATGGGCATTTCTTTTTTCTCCACACTTTCCTCTTTCCATCACTCTGGTACATGTTCATCTTTGTCTCATCTGTTCACAATACTTTTTTCCAGAACTTTTGGGGCTCTTTAAGTGCTTTTTAGCAAACTGTAATCTCGCATTTCTGTCTTCACGCTTGTCAGTGGTTTGTATCTTGTAGTGTAGCCGCTGTAGTCCTGCTGGTGTAGTGTTCTATGTATGGTAGACTTTAACACATCTACACCTGCATCCAGGAGAGTGTTTTTCAATTGTTTGGCTGTTATCAGGGGGGGTTTCTTTACCATAGATTGTGTTCTCCGCTTATCTACTCCAGTGTTCTTCCTCGGTCTACTAGGTCTTTTGGCATAATTGAGTTCACCGGTAGTTTTTTTCTTGTTAATGATGAACTGTTGACTTTGGCATGCCCAGTGTTTTTGCAATGTTCCTGTTTGATTGACTTTCATTTCTGAGCCTTATGAGTGCCAACTTAATTTGCATCAAAGATGGTTGCAGTACAGACCTGGCATCACCAGGGAAGATACCCAGCATCTGGTGATGCATCGCAGATATGCATATTGGCAAATATTTCTTTAATCTACAGATTGTTAACCCTCTGATGCATGAATTATCAAAGCCTGAGTAAAAAAATATGATTTTCTCAAAAAGTTACAGACAGGTCCACTACACTGGATTACATGCGCTTAAGCCCTCAAAATAAACAGTATAAACTTAATGGAAGAATAAATCAAATTGAGTTTTATCATAAATTAATGAACAGCTATTTAATTTTATGCTTTGAAAAGCACTTTCACACACTTTAACATACTATAGCCCTATTGTTTAGGCCTAAATAAGAAAATAAACAACGCTTACAACTGTAAAGCTTCCATCTAAGCTTCCAAAACATCTCTAAAAGGAATAGACATTGTTGTGAATCTCCATACTTCTTTAAGGTTGCAGGACTGGCATTACCAGGTCATTATACTAGCATTATGTTTGCAGGAACAAGAACGGACAGGCTCCGCATCACTTAACCATTTCACTGGTGCCTGAAAAGGGGGATACTTTGTACAAAAAGTGATATTATTTGTTTATTAACAGTTCATTTGAAATGTATTGCACATCAAACCCATTGTCATTGTATCCTTTCAAATGAAAGAGCTGGAGTACAGGAACAAAATAACAAAACAATTGTCACTGTCCAATGAATTATGGTTCTCACTATAGCTGGTGCCGTAACATTTTAAATGTAACATTTTCATTAGAAAATATGCATTGGAAAGTCTCATCTCCATAAGGGTGGTTACTGTAGTGATCTTGACCACTCCAGACCAATTTCAAGGCTTCCCTGTTCAGCTAAGATTCTGGAGACATTGGTAAATATGCAGCTTTGTTCAAATTTAACTGAGAAATGTATCTTGAATTTAAATCCATCCTTGTTCAGACCAGGACATTACACTATTACAGCAAACACAATAGATGTAAATTACATTGTCAATGCATTGGATGCTATGATGTTTTGGGCTGCATTGTTTATCTACCCGTCTAAGGCCTTTGATACTGTTGATCATGGTATAGACAGTATATATTATTTATATAACAAGGATGTTGTCCTCAAAATGCCTTAACTCCGATGCATGCGGTTGGTTTTGTGTTTATCTTCAAGACCAAACTCAGGCCATTGTGTCTGATGGAGTTGAGACTGATTGTCTTAAGGTACATAAAGGTGTTCCACTGGGATACATTTTAGGACCTGTTCTTTTAATTCTTTACCTGTACATAAATGATAATGGTCAATGTAAAGACTACTGTTCATTTGAATGCAGATGACAATGCTACTGCTTCGAATATTGTTCTAGCAGTTGAAGAATTGAATTTAGAAGGAAATGTGTGTTAGGAAAATTTACCCTTGAACCCTAGGAAACAGTGCACTAATTCAAATATAAGAGGGAGAAATACAAATGACCACTGTACTAATACAAATATAAAAGGAATTGAAATGTTTAATAACAATAATGTTTATAAAATCTGCAAATGGTAAAATCATTCATCACGGGTTTATGCATGTGAGGGATGCCTATTATCTAACTTTTGAAGACTGCACTAGAATAACATTAAAGGTTCAAAACAGAGAATGTCATGTTGGAGTGGAAATACAGTAATGACAGATGAATCAGCATCTGCCCAGTAGAAGGTATGTAAGGGTCTAGGTAGAAAGTGGGCAAAAGGTAACAGGATGCTCCTCAATGCAGTTTCCACAGATGGCCGCAGAAGTAGGAACTTGTGATTAAGTGACTGAACTACTAGGAAGAGTTTCAAGAGCTTTTGAACACCCTTAGTAGCGAAATATATGGAGGAGAGGAACTGATGGGGAGGCTGAGATGATGTAAAGCTGTAAGAAGGTTGGGACAGCTTTAGGGCATGTGACAAATTAGGTATATCAAGATCTGAAATGAAAGGGACCTCAGAAATGTAAAAAATGAATTTGACCTCAGAAATGTTATAAATGAGGTGCGCATTAAACTAAACTTGTGCTCACTTATCCTTCTCCTGTGACATGCATAACTGTGTTGCTTACAACCTTGTAATAAAACTAAAAGAAAAATACTTTGTCTCTGTGAGTTTGTTTACAGATTCTGACCACCGCCTCGATAAAACCTAGAAAAGTTGGACCAATCATGTACAGAGCTTGTTAAGAAGCTTAAATGTAAAGTGGGCTTCTTTTATAGAAATAAATATTGCTTCTCCCTGGCTACCAGGAAGCCCAGTGAGCACAATAATTTGAAAGACATCTTTTCAATATTTATTCAATGTCTTTTCAACAACAAAGACGTCTTCTACATCTTTTAAGTATTGTGTGCTTATAGGTGTCACACCTGCCCCCATCCCAGGACATTGGCAACGCTCTAATTCTCCGGAGTATTGATGTTTAGCCTATTCTATGTTTATGTTCCTCTTAGTATGGTTTTAGTGTTGGTTTTTGATGCGCCACTCTAGTTTTCTCTGTGGCCACCTTTACGCAGGCAGGTGCTTTGAGTTATTCCTTATTAGACAGCCCTGTATAGTTATATAAGCCTTGTTATGTTTGTTAGTCACTGTCAAGTAAATATCCTGTTACTGCTATGCTTTCTGGACTAGTTTCATTTGATATATATATTTAAGTTATGCTCTGTTATATTATTCGCTACCTGGATCCCTTCCTTTGAAGTATTAAACCTCTGTTACCTGCATCTGTCTCCTGATATCCAGTTTGTGACAATAGGGTAATTGTGCAATCAACATTTTTACCTTTTGTTATGGAGATACTATACGCAATAGTGCAACAAATATGATTGAGATCCATTGACACTTCTCTTAGTGCCCTTCCTTTTTACTATATCTGACAGTTCTAATACTCATCCTCCTCTCAGCCCTACTACTCCCATTCATTTAAGGATGGCTTGTGGGCCTTTCTACAATGTCATGGGGTGTGTAACATTTCCCAGTTCCTCTTTCCTGCGGACTACAACTTCTCCTTTCTAGAGTGCTCTGAACTACATTTCCCATAACTCGGACTTAATCAACCAGATTCTATTCACCTGCTATCATCCAGTTACTGTATAAAGCCTTCATTGTTCCTTCAGTCAGTGCTGGGTCATTGGAGGGATTTTGTGTTTATGGGACTCGGAGGAGTACATGGAGGACATCTATGACGCCTCCTATGAGGAGTTTATGGTTAGGGAGGCTATGGACGGGGACTACATACTCCCTTGTAGAGTTTTTGAGACCCTTACTCCTTGGGACAGTTCCAAAATGGCTTCCAACCCCAGTCCTAAGAGGACTACCAGCCCCAGTTCCAAGAAGGCTACCAGCCCCAGTTCCAAGATGGCTACCAGCCCCAGTTCCACGATGGCTACCAGCCCCAGTCCCAACATGGCCGCCCAGAGTTCCAAGATGGCCGCCCAGAGTTTCAAGATCACTGCTACCAGCCACAGTCCGAAGAGTGCTGCTACCAGCCCCAGTCCAAAGAGTGCTGTTACTAGCCCCAGTCCCTATTCCAAGACAGTGGCTCCCAGCCCCAGTCCCAAGATGTCTGCCCAGAGTCCAAAAAGTGCTGTTACCAGTCCCAGTTCCACGATGGCTACCAGCCTCAGTTCCAAGAGGGACTTTGTCTTCACCGTGCTACGGAAAGACCCAGAAGTGGAAAGGGACTATCGAGAGTGGATGAACCAATGCGACCAAGCCATCAGTGACCGTCCAGAATTGGTTAGCCAGTTCTTTTCATGGAGGGTCGGGTATGGCTCACTTAAGACGGAGGCTGAAACCTTCCTTTTGAAGAGGCTGCTCACCATCTTATGACCTATTTGGAAACCATGGGGGAAACGCCTCGATGTCCTGGCAGGACCCTGAAAGCCCAGGTTCAGACGCCAATAGGTTGGGTAGGAAAGGTCTCCATCACTCCCCGGCCAGCAGAGGTTGCTCAAGTTCCCAGGCCAGCAGAGGTCGCTCAAGTTCCCAGGCCAGCAGAGGTCGCCCAAGTTCCCAGGCCAGCAGAGGTCGCCCAAGTTCCCAGACCAGCAGAGGTCGCCCAAGTTCCCAGACCAGAAGAGGTCGCCCAAGTTCCCGGACCAGAAGAGGTCGCCCAAGCTCCCGGATCAGAAGAGGTCGCCCAAGTTCCCAGACCACAAGAGGTCGCCCAAGTTCCACGGCCACAAGAGGTCGCTTCCCAGTCTCGGCCACCAGAGGTCGCCCAAGTTCCCGGACCAGAAGAGGTCGCCCAAGCTCCCGGACCAGAAGAGGTCGCCCAAGTTCCCAGACCACAAGATTCGCCCAAGTTCGACCGCCACCAGAGGTCGCTTCCCAGCCTCGGCCACCAGAGGTCACTTCTCAGTCTCGGCCACCAGAGGTCTCCACCTTGCCCAGACCACCAGAGGTCTCCACCTTGCCCAGACCACCAGAGGTCTCCACCTTGCCCAGACCACCAGAGGTCTCCACCACGCCCAGACCACCAGAGGTCTCCACCACTCCCAGTCCACCAGAGGCCGCTGTTTCCGCTCAAGCCTCCCGGCCACAAGAGGCCGCTCACGCCCAAGCCTCCCGGCCACAAGAGGCCGCTCACGCCCAAGCCTCCCGGCCACAAGAGGCCACTCACGCCCAAGCCTCCCGGCCACAAGAGGCCGCTACATCACCAACAGGCGAGCCTGAGCCTTGCTTTGTCTCCGAGCCTGACCTGTTCCTTGAGCCAGAGCCTTCCCTTGTTCCTCCTCCAGTCCCCGTGCCAGTGCCTGACTCAGTCCCGATGCCTGCCCTAGTTCCTGAGCTGGTGTCTGCCTCTATGCCATTGCCTACACCAGTCCCTGTGCCATTTCCTGAGCCTTTCCCGGTCACTGAGCCTTTCCCGGTCACTGAGCCTTTTCTCGTCACTGAGCCTGCCCTTATCCCAGTGCCATGAAATGTCCTGCTCCTCTCCCAGTGCCATGTCCTGCTCCTTTCCCAGTGCCATGTCCTGCTCCTCTTCCAGTGCCATGTCCTGTCCCTCTCCCAGTGCCATGTCCTGCCCCTCTCCCAGTGCCATGTCCTGCCCCTCTCCCAGTGCCATGTCCTGCTCCTGTCCTCGTGCCAGTGTCTGCCCTGGTCCCCGCTCCGGTGCTTGTCCCCGGGCCTACGCCTGCACCGGTCTCTGTGCCCCTCTCTGTGTCTGTCTGTTTGTCTGTGTCTGTTTGTGCTATGTTCTTCCAGGTTCCTGTGTCTGCTGTGGTTTCGGTGCCTGATCTGCCTTTGCCTTGGCCCTCGGAGCCCCCTCTGGCCTGGCCGCCTCCCGCGGGGCCGTTGTTTCCGCCTTTGTCGGCCTGGACTCTACCTCTGGTGCCGCCTGCCTGGCCTCCGCCTTGTCCTTCGCTTCTGCCTGGCTCGGCCGGACCTCCACCTGCCCGGACTCAGCCGTCCAGCCCGTCGCTGCTGCCTCCATCCTCCGGACCACCGGTGATTCTTCGTCCCTCTGGTCTGCTGCTGCTGCCTCCACCCTCTGGCCCGCCATTGCTGCATTGTCCCTCCGGTCTGCTGCCTCCGCCCTCCGGCCCGCCAAGAATCCCTCTACCTGCCTGTTCTGCTCGTCTGCCCCGCCCTGGAGTGCCTCTGCCGCTCTGGTTTCTGCCGCTGCTGTCTCCGGCCTGGGTCTTCTGCCGCCTGGTATTTGGAGACATGTTCGCTGTTTGGCGCCTCGGAGCTGCGCCTTGGGGGGGGTTCTGTAACATTTCCCAGTTCCTCTTTCCTGAGGACTACAACTTCCCCTTTCTAGAGTGCTCTGAACTACATTTCCCATAACTCTGACTTAATCAACCAGATTCTATTCACCTGCTATCACCCAGTTACTGTATAAAGCCTTCATTGTTCCTTCAGTCAGTGCTGGGTCATTGGATGTAATTGGTAATGTGTTCTCCCTGTCTGGATCACTTTTTGTCCTGGTTTTGCTCTCGTGAGTACGATATTCTGGATTCATGCCTTTTGAGTACTGTAGTACTGTTGTTGTTATGATTTAACTATATCAAGCCTTAGTTTCAGTGTTAGTTTTTTGTCATTCTGTTGGTTTTTCAGTTATACCCAAGTATAAGCTCTCGCTTTGTTAGGTTTCTTATATCCATCGTTTATGTTTTGTTTCTTCATCTTATGCAGAGGTCTAAATAAACCGCATTTATAATATAATTCATACAATGTCATGTTTATTCATCTACCTGAGAGCTAATCATTACAGGGGGGATGATTGTGTGGGATTGCATACGTAAACAATTTTTTTTTGCATGTTTTACTATGATTTACTATTTTATTATGAATTACTGATTATGATTTGCTGTGTATTATGATTTGTGTGTTGTATTTTGCTACGATTATGGCCAGTAATTAATAATTATATTTAACAGCCAGCACACCTTATCAGGAGTTTTCCTACCTTTCAGAACGACCTCTCTTCCTAGATGCTACGATAGTAATAAAAATACATTGATACTAACAAACAAAAAAATCTATACGTTTGACACTGTAGAGGCTACTACGAACCAAACGCAATGTTGTGCATTAAGGTTTTTATGCTTTGAGCAGGCTACTATGAGAAGCCGCCTAGGCCAAAATTGAATAATTCACTTGCACATACATATATACTGGTACTTAACACGTGAACATACATACACTCACCTAAAGGATTATTAGGAAACATATTAATACTGTGTTTGACCCCATTTCGCCTTCAGAACTGCCTTAATTCTACGTGGCATTGATTCAACAAAGTGCTGAAAGCATTCTTTAGAAATGTTGGCCCATATTGATAGGATAGCATCTTGCAGTTGATAGAGATTTGTGGGATACAAATCCAGGGCACGAAGCTCCCGTTCCACCACATCCTAAAGATGCTCTATTGGCTTGAGATCTGGTGACTGTGGGGGCCATTTTAGTACAGAAAACTGATTGTCATGTTCAAGAAACCAATTTGAAATGATTCGAGCTTTGTGACATGGTGCATTATCCTGCTGGAAGTAGCCATCAGAGGATGGGTACATGGTGGACATAAAGGGATGGACATGGTCAGAAACAATGCTCAGGTAGGCCGTGGCATTTAAACGATGCCCAATTGGTACTAATGCCTCGTCTCCATTGTGAAGCAACCTAGGCTATACAAGGCGGTTCTAGCTAGGCTTCAAACCCGACGTGGGGGGTTGGTATGTCTCCACTGCCTTCAGTGGATAATGGGCTCTGATGTCTTTCGCGGGAAAAAACATTTCTATGACGTTTTTTTACGATTTAAGACGGCGTCAGGAGATGACGTGCATCCAGAGCAACCTGTGACTGCCGACCGCGAAGCACTAGAGTAAAACAATCACGTAGAGCCAGAAGGGTGCATTTACAAAATGCAAGACGTAGTTGATCTCGAGTCGCTTACATTTTCTTTTTTTGGTTTGTGTTTACTTTTTAAACTTCTCGTGAAGTCCAGGCAAAGAGTATTAAATAGGATTCGCAGATCCTGCAATGCCGGCTGCACAGGCAACGCATGCAAAGACGTTCCACTAATTATTACTTTCCGTAATAATTACCTACACCGTTTGTACTTTAAATATGGCGCCAGTTGAAACCACACACCAAAACACTAGTGTGACATCACGTCTACGTTTTCACCTAGATCAATCAGCGATTTTGCCGAACTGGAACCAGGGATAAGACCGCCCAACGGTGCTGCCGGCACAAGCTTCCAAACGAGGCTGCCAGCCTGCTAATAAATTGCGAAAAGTTAGAGTTCCAGAATTCAGAAGGATAATGGAGACACATCTATTACCAGGCGGAACGATGAATTCCACGCTTCTACATGGTAATGGAGACAAGGCATATGGGACCTAAAGTGTCCCCCAAACCATTACACCACCACCAGCCTGCACAGTGGTAACAAGGCATGATGAATTCATGTTCTCATTCTGTTTACACCAAATTCTGACTCTATCATCTGAATGTCTCAACAGAAATCGAGACTCCAGGCAACATTTTTCCAGTCTTCAACTGTCCAATTTTAGTGTGCTCTTGCAAATTGTAGCCTCTTTTTCCTATTTGTAGTGGAGATAAGTGGTACCCGGTGGGGTCTTCTGCTGTAGCCCATCCGCATCAAGGTTGTGCGTGTTGTGGCTTCACAAATGCTTTGCTGCATACCTCGGTTGTAATGAGTGGATATTTCAGTAAAATTTGCCCTTTTATCAGCTTGAAGCAGTTGGCCCATTCTTCTCTGACCTCTAGCATCAACAAGGCATTTTCGCCCACAGGACTGCCACATACTGGAGGTTTTTCCCTTTTCACACCATTCTTTGTAAACCCTGGAAATGGTTGTGTGTGTAAATCCCAGTAACTGAGCAGATTGTGAAATACTCAGACCGCCCCGTCTGGCACCAACAACATGCCATGCTCAAAATTGCTTAAATCACCTTTCCCATTCTGACATTCAGTTTGAAGTTCAGGAGATTGTCTTGACCAGGACCACACCCCTACATGCATTGAAACAACTACCATGTGATTGGTTGAGTAGATCATTTCATTAAGAAGAAATAGAATGGGTGTTCCTAATAATCCTTTAGGTGAGTGTATGTATGTGCAAGTGAGGTATATATGTAGGAGGAAGTGCTTAGTAGCAGTATATATGTATGTGCAAGGGAAGTATTCAATTTTGGCCTAGGCGGCTTCTCATAGGCTACATTTCAGACTCGAAAAAAGGCAGTACCAGTTCCAGTGGCAGCACCTGACTGGTTTGCTTGTGGCGGTGGCAGTGCGAACCACTCATTCGGACGTCATATGTCACGTGATTTTTCTGTACCAAAGCAACCTTCGGAGCAGTGGTTCAAATGTAATTGTAGTTAATGGTTTAAAGCATGTCTCGAAGCTTCAGTGTCAGACTGCCATTACTACTTTAAATGTACCGGTAGATGTTCTTTCATTTTCAATACTGCTGGTTTGGGTGCACTGTGATGAACAGTTTGTAGTGCTAGCCTTTTTACTGCACTATCCACCTTAATGCTTACAGTGTACTTAACGCACCCAACCGGGGATTTCGAGCGCGCGAGCCAAGGGCGCGCACCACTCTTTTTTTTCAGCAGCGTGCGCCAAAGCGGAAACAGGAAGCCGCTGTTGACATTAACGTCAATGCTGCTAACAGTTCTGCCATCGTTTACCTTTTTCTCGTTCTTTTCCTCTCCTCAGTTGCGACACCAGTGTTCAGTTGAAGACTGCAACTTGTGTTGCGAGCACCACTCATGGGTATAAATGGTTACAGCGCTCCCATGATGTGACTTTGGTGTGCGTCAGGTCAGGAATCTGTAGTATACTGTGCGCTTAAGGTGTTCTAACCAGAATTAGACAGCCATGAATTAACAATGATTATTGCAGTGAATTAAAACGAGTGGTATTTTGAAAAAACAAAAATCTGTCTTCGCATTGCAGGCATAATAGTGTTCTGCATGGGGAGATTCCAAGTCGCAGTTCAGCTCACGTAGCACAGCGTTCATGGATCGACTGGTCGAGACTCTTACCAAGATAGCTTCTGTATAAGGTATGGTCTTTTAAACTATATTTGTTATAAACTGTCTGTACACTTACAACGTTCTCAATGCTTCAGGTTGGATGTAGTTACCCTCATTATGCTACCATGTAAGTGTGGAGCTATTTGGAGTGTTATATTTTAATTGTGTATATTATTATTGTAATATGTGTATTAGTATTGTAATAGTGTGAAATAGTGTGTATTAGTATGTTTAAAGTGTGTAATAGTGTGTTGTATTATTGTAATAGTACATAAGTGTGTATTAGTGTGTAATAATTTTAATAGTGTGTAATAGTGTTTATTAGTATTGTAATAATGTTTATTAGTATTGTAAGTGTGTGTTAGTATTGTAATGGTGTATAATAGTGTGTATTAGTATTGTAATAGTGTGTATTAGTATTGTAATAGTGTGTATTAGTATTGTAATAGTGTATAATAGTGTGTATTAGTGTGTATTAGAATTGTAATAGTGTATAATATTGTGTTTTGGTATTGTAATAGTGTGTATTAGTATTGTAACAGTGTGTATTAGTAGTTTAATAGCGTGTAATAGTGTGTAATAGTGTTGTAATTGTGTCAACTAGTGTGTATATCTATTGTAAAAGTGTGTATTAATCATGTATTAGTGTGTAATCGTCTGTATTAGTATTGTAATAGTGTGTAATAGTGTGTTTTAGTATTGTAATAGTGTGTAATAGTATTGTAATAGTGTGTATTAGTATTGTACTAGTGTATAATAGTGTGTTTTAGTATTATAATAGTGTGTACTAGTATTGTAATAGTGTGTACTAGTATTGTCATAGTGTGTACTAGTATTGTAACAGTGTGTATTAGCATTGTAATTGCGTTTAATAGTGTGTAATAGTATTTCAATAGTGTGTAATAGTGTTTTAGTATTTTAAAAGTGTGTAATAGTGTGTATTAGTATTGTAATAGTGTATAATTGTGTGTATTAGTAGTTTAATAGTGTGTAATAGTGTTTAATAGTGTGCATTAGTATTGTAATAGTGTATGAGTGTTGTAATTGTGTGAACTAGTGTGTATATCTATTGTTACACTGTGTATTAATCATGTATTAGTGTGTAATCGTGTGTATTAGTATTGTAATAGTGTGTAATAGTGTGTTTTAGTATTGTAATAGTGTGTACTAGTATTGTAATAGTGTGTACTAGTATTGTAACAGTGTGTATTAGTATTGTAATTGCGTGTAATAGTGTGTAATAATATTTCAATAGTGTGTAATAGTGTTTTAGTATTTTAAATGTGTGTATTAGTATTGTAATAGTGTATAATTGTGTGTATTAGTGTTGTACAAGTGTTTATTAGTATTGTAATAGTGTGTATTAGTAGTTTAATAGCGTGTAATAGTTTGTATTAGTAGTTTAATAGCGTGTAATAGTGTGTAATAGTGTTTATTGGTGTGCATTAGTATTGTAATAGTGTATTAGTGTTGTAATTGTGTGAACTAGTGTGTATATCTATTGTAAAAGTGTGTATTAATCATGTATTAGTGTGTAATCGTGTGTATTAGTATTGTAATAGTGTGTATTAGTATTGTAATAGCGTGTAATAGTGTGTAATAGTATTTCAATAGTGTGTAATAGTGTTTTAGTATTTTAAAAGTGTGTAATACTGTGTATTAGTATTGTAATAGTGTATAATTGTGTGTATTAGTGTTGTAAAAGTGTTTATTAGTAATATAATAGTGTGTGATAGTATTATAATAGTGAGTAATAGTGTATATTATTATTGAAGATTCAGCTGAAGAATCTTATTCTGAAAATTTTATACAGGATGAAACAATGTATGTCAAATAACCGCTATACTACTTAAAATGTGTTCTGTAGACAAGGTATGAAACTCCATGAATGTGTTCTGGTCAACTGATTATTATTAACACACCACTTTCTCTGTCTTTCACAAACAGAAAAAAATACCTATCCTTATTTGTGGGGCACCCAGAACACATCCTGTTATTAAGTAATGTGGAATTGTTAGTCAACACGGTGATATAAAACTGTAAAGTAAATGTAATGCATTTTACAATGCCATTTACCATGTTTTTGTAAATGAATATATTACTCTGCTTTGCAATTACTTTCTGGGGAAATGTGTTCTTGCAGCCAGCGTTAGTTTCCAGCTGGAGTGGGCGAGGTAACCGGGTGGTGGGGTTGGAGCTGGTAGAGTAACTGATACGAATGGGTGGAGTAACACACTATTAATATACTAAAACACACTATTACACACTGTTACAATACTAATGCACACTATTACACACTATTATTATACTAATACACACTATGACAACACTAATATGCACTATTACACACTGTTACAATACTAATACACGCTATTACAATAATAATACACACCATTACAACACACACCATTACAACACACACCATTACAACACACACCATTACAACACACACCATTACAACACTAATACACACTATTGCAATACTAATACACACTAACTAGATAAGTTACAATTTCTGGGGAAATTGTGAAGTGTTCTTGCAGCCATCCATAGTTTCCAGCTGGAGTGGGCGGGGTAACTGGGTGGTGGGGTTGGAGCTGGTGGAGTAACTGAGTGGAGTGGGTGGAGTAAATGGCTGGAGTGTTTATAGTGGGTGGAGTGAGTGGAGTGGGCAGAGTAACTGTGTGGTGTGGTTGGAGTTGGCAGAGTAACTGGGTGGAGTGGGCAGAGTAATAGGACAGAGTGTTTGGTTAATATTACGACACTAATACACACACTAGTACGACACTAATACACACACTATTACGACACTAATACACACACTATTACGACACTAATACACACACTTTTATGACACTAATACACACACTTTTACGACACTAATACACACACTATTACAATACTAATACACACTTTTACAATACTAATACACACTATAACGACACTAAAACACGCACAATTACAATACTAATACAGACTATTACAATACTAATACAGACTATTACAATACTAACACAGACTATCACAATACTAACACAGACTATTACAATACTAACACAGACTGTTACACACCAATACAATATTAATACACACTTTTACAATACTTATACACACTAATACACACTATTACAACCCTAATATGCACTATTACACACTGTTACAATACTAATACACGCTATTGCAATACTAATACACACTATTGCAGTACTAATACACACTGTTGCAATACTAACACAGACTATTACAATACTAACACAGACTATTATAATACTAACACAGACTGTTACACACCAATACAATATTAATACACACTTTTACAATACTTATACACACTAATACACACTATTACAACACTAATATGCACTATTACACACTGTTACAATAGTAATACACGCTATTGCAATACTAATACACACTATTGCAATACTAATACACACTATTGCAATACTAATACACACTATTGCAACACTAATACACACTCGTACACACTTTTACAATACTAATACACACTATAACGACACTAAAACACACACAATTACAATACTAATACAGACTATTACAATACTAACACAGACTATTACATTACTAACACAGACTGTTACACACCAATACAATATTAATACACACTAATACACACTATTACAACACTATAATGCACTATTACACACTGTTACAATACTAATACACACTATTGCAATACTAATACACACTATTGCAATACTAATACACATTATTGCAATGCTAATACACACTGTTTCAATGCTAATACACACTGTTTCAATACTAATACACACTGTTGCAATACTAATACACACTGTTGCAATACTAATACATGCTAATACACACTTACAATACTAATACACACTTTTAGGTACTATTATAATAATTACACACACTATTACAATACTAATACACACCATTAGTATACTAATACAAGCTATTATAACACCAATACACATTTAGGTTTAATATTTAACATTTGGATTTAGATTTAACATTTAACATTTAACATTTACCATTTAACATTTAGAAGAAAAACTTTTGTGCACACCTCTAACTAATTGGACAGGTGCGTAGGATTAGATCAATCAATATGGATCATGAAATAAGAAAAAATAAGTCGTGCACACTGCCTGTACACAAGCAGAAATTGATTAGTTTTAAAACACAATGTTTCAGTTATATAGACACATATGGATTGCAAAAAATGTAACTAAACCAGTAAAAAATATTGTACCTCCAAATGGAATTTGTCCTTCCTGATGAAATGAAATATTTATGGTTATATTTATATATTTATATATTTATGTATTTATATATTTATGCCTACATTTGTAGAAATTCACTGTATATAATTGGTCCGAGTGTATAATGAATTGATTGTTAAGCTTTTTCTATTTTTCCTGTGTCCAGTTCGTGATGGGAGTAACTGTATTGTTTAAAGTGATAAAAGTGCCGGATCTGTTTGGTCCGGACTAGCCAATCAACACTATTTAAGAATTTGGTTGAACTGATTGTAGGAATTTACCTGATGAAGGTCTGAGACCGAAATGTTGTGTTTTTATAATTTAACATTTAACATTTACATTTAGATTTAATATATTTTTTACAAGAAAAGTCAATAAGACAAATTTCACAAATATTGCTGTAAATGTGGTAAAAAGTGAGTTAACACCACTTTTTTAAACTTTTATTTTAAATGTGGTGAAATTAATTAGGTTAATTTTAGTGTGTAACTTTACAATCGACGCCCCATATGAACTCACCCACTGTTTGTTCAGTGCAGATAAGCAATGTTTAGTGAAAGTTTTCATAGCTTATATGCAAATTAGTTTTGTTTGACCTAAAGATGTTTGGAGATCAGGCAGTCAAATAAATGGCTGTTTTTCACAGTATACAATGTGTTCACCAAAAAAGAGCGGTTTACAAAAAGCCATTTACAAAGAGGTGATCGTTCGCAAACGACCCATCACAGCTTTTATTTGCTGGGTCACACAGCCTGTGTGTGCTGGGTGTGTCTGACTTTTCCACTGCAAGAAAGCATTGGAAAGCAGTCTCCTGCTTATATTCTACCTATTCCAACACAAATGCAAATGCACAATACTGTATTCCCGGAACATCAATGGTAGAAAGTGAATCCGATTCACAAGTCCAAGTCACCAATACTCTGAGTCTAGTCATGGGTCATCCAAATGGCGACTTGAGGTGGGCTCCACTACATCCCTGCCTATTTGTAACCATACTGTATGGGGTGCTCTTTGTTGTTTGCACATGACCCCAAATACATAAAACATTAAATTAAATTCACATTCGCCTAAAACATATTGTATAGGGTCATACAATATCATAGCCTAGAAATCTAGACGCACCCTAGTGGCAGCAAATATGGGGCGCAGATGGCTCAGTGGGTAGGGAGTCAGACGTGTAGTCAGAAGGTTGCCAGTTCGATTCCCGACTGAGCCAAATGTCGTTGTGTCCTTGGGCAAGACACTTCACCCTAATTGCTCCCAGGGCGTTGCTGTAAATAAGAAACTGTTCTTAGTAAACTTACCTGGTTAAATAAAAAAAAATTAAAAATATAATTTGCAAAAAATATAATTTGCAGTCTAGCAAGTCTGGCTTGCGAGTTGGAAAAACCAAATTGTATAGTGTCGGTGGGCGGGCTTAACGTAATTATGGGAAAACAAGTAGATGGCTGCTGCTGCTGGCGAACAGCTGTCTTTCGAATCGGCTTTGGCCGCGACTCTGGAAGTCTTGTAGTTTTTTTTTAGAAAAGAACAGCACTAAAGTCAATATCCCAAACGGAAAATGTGTTCGGAGTTTTGCCGACCAGATACTTCGTTGCTCTGGTTGGTTGTGGAATTTGAAAGACGACCGTTTATCCCGCCCCTCGGATTGAGCCCTGCCAATGGTGAGGTCCCAGACCCAACATCTTGATATGGGTTTGGCTTGTCAGTCTAACAATATCACTGAAGCAACAAGTAATCAGGAATGTTGTCTCCACTGCATTTCAGTAGGGCTTATCAGCAGAATCTGATCTGGCAAAATAAATAACAAGAGTGGTAGGTGTCACTAGAGCCAGAGAATTTCGATTCTGATCATTGGTTGCTTCAGCACCATTTTACGTTGATTGCTAACTTAAGCAGTGACAGAACACATTACACCGCTTGCCCTCAGTAGTGATTTTACCTCGAAATTCTAGTGGGACACATCCAACAAAATTCTTCCTACCACAGTAAAGTCAATTAGAAGCACTTTTTTCGGTGATAGCCAAGCGTACTCTGCAGCCTCAAGCTGAGCGTGATGACGTAGATGTGACGTGAGCAACGTCTCTGAAAGTTGGAATTCTTATCTTAGCCGTGCCAAGAGAAATCCGCAACATGTATATCATTTCGCATCATTTCATATTTCAAACCAGAGGCGCATTGCCACAACATTACACACGATAGCATTACCAACAACCCCATGAACCCTAGCCAGTGAGGGAAGCAGAGAAACAGAGTAACAACCAGGCATGCATGGTTCCTAGCGTCTTCCGAAGTGTCCGACTGACCAATGCCCCACCACTGAGCATTAACCAATGACAGTATACAAGATGGACGAAGCCTTGCCATTCATTCCTATGGAGAGAATGTGAAGTCAATTAGAAGCACTTTTTTCAGTGATAGCCAAGCATACTGCCCAGCCTCAAGCTGAGCGTGATGACGTAGATGTGGCGTGAGCAACGTGTCTGAAAGTTAGAATTCTTATCTTAGCCGTGCCAAGAGAAATCTGAATCATTCCGAATGTCATGGTTTGATGATGCGGGTGTGGTGTAGAGAGGGAGATCGACAAACAGGACTTAGATATGTTGTGGTTTAATGGTATCCGAATGGAAAAGAGTGAGAGCTGATAGAATACAGGAACAGATACTGTGAGTATGCACTACCAATTTACAGCCTGAATTTACTATGCTACATCGCAGCATAGAACGCGACAAGACAGAGCGTATGCTAGACACACACTATACAATACATATCACTTACAATACTTAATGGTAAGGGCACTTCTAGTAATATGCACAGTACTCTAAGCGGCAACCAACCTTCTCTCTTCATCACAGGAAAACCACAAACTTCCACATAGAATAAATCACCCGTAACGTATCCAACCAGAGAGACAGCATTCAATGACCGACAGCTCTCTCCAGTTAAGCAGCCCTTTTATACACAAACACAGAATCTAATAGAGACTAGCTGAACATCATCCCTAATTAACCAGATCTGCAATACCCTCGCTCAACTCAGAGCCATTGAGAGAGAGAGTTGCGTCAATGGAGGGTAAGAAATGCTACAGTCACGTGGTACGGTCACGTGGTTCATGGGTCTCTCAACAGTTCCAAGCGGATGATTTTAATACATTGAAGTCTATGGGAGCAGCTGTAACAACAGCAATTTTTGGTATGATCTATAATATGAAAGCTGTTTAAAGTAGTGTAAATTGATAAGTTAGATTGTTTGTAATATTTACAACATAGCATTGCAGCATATTATGGTAAAATTTACATGAAATTATAAGGTTAGAGTGACTAATGGCTGGTTGCCGCCTATTAGTCATTTTGATGCTGCTTTAGCTAGCTTTTGTGGTAGTATTTTTATAAGAATAAATTATTTTCATTAGAAAGCCATTGTATTTGTATGTATGAATATGTTTTATCACACACACACACACACACACACACACACACACACACACACACACACACACACACACACACACACACAATCAGCATGGTACACAGTATAATTATCAATTTAATACAAGAACATCTTGTAATGGAATAGTAAAAAAATGCATCAAGCTGTAATGAAATCTATTTGGAATACCATCAAATGTATTAAATGGTAGGGGCCTGACATTTTAAAAAGGTTCTGGAACTGTGCCACTACTGTCTATAAAAGTCAACCCATATTATTAACATAAGAGTAACCAGCTGACGTCACAGAATAAGTTATATTGGGAAGTTTGGGAAAAGCCCTCCCAAGGGGTTGGCATAAAGTGACATCATGTGTGATAAAACTGAGTGTAACCCTTAGATTTGGAGTCCGCTTGACCTTGGGGGGTGGACTCAGGTTAACTGATGTTATTATGCTGATTTGTCATTAAAGTCTATTTGGATTCCCAAAACCTCTTGTACAGTTTCTCTGTTTTGCAGGACAGGAGGAAAGAGTTGGGCTTCTCCCACCATGACACTATTCACTGTATCATACCTCGAAACATCTCTGTTATCTTGTTTACTTTTTGTACTTTCACAATGTCCACAAAGGTAAATATTGATCCATTCAGATTCTCTTCAAGTGCTTCGAATC
>JACXGM010005613.1:0-34797 GCA_016801145.1 Umbra pygmaea
AAAGAATTAGTAGGAACTGTAAACAAAATTACAAGTTATCAAACAAATAAAAGACCAATAGTTTACAACAACAAAAATGTTTTGTTTGCAAGTTTTAAATTTTGCTTTTGAGATTATTATTTTTTTGATTGAGTTAGTGATTTTTGTTTGATATTCAAAAAGTTTTGTTTGATATTATTGGCACAAATCTAATTCCATAGGCTTCACTCCTGACTGGCTTTACAAATAATACACTGTATCTCCACATACTGTAGCCTTCATAAAATACTAGTATTGTTCTGCTTTTGATTGATGGAAATCTTACCAATGCCTCATTTAATATTTCAATTGCACTATATTGTTCTATAATGACAAATTTTCAGGTTGCATCAAATCCAACAAATCGCGCTGAGCCAACCCAGTAGGCTTTATACAAAGTCCTTATTCAATGTGAGGTACTGAAAAAATTGATTACTACATAATTCTGCTTTTTGTACATTATCTGCAAGCACAGTAGTGCCCAGTAAGTAAATCTAAATTTTGAATTGTTATAAATTATAAAAATGCTGTATGGTGGGTGCAGTTCACATTTCCAATATTCAGTAGCACCTTTAGTGCTAAAACAAAGCTATAAAGAAAAGTAACACCACTGTTACATCCGTCAGATTACATCTAATTTAAAGATGAAAAAACATCTAAATAAAAAATGCAATCTGTTACTTTTGCAACTAAAAAACCTATTTTGTTAAACCTCCCTTTTTGGCCTAAATGTATAATGTGCTGTTTATATGTACATAATCTCTAAGTAGAATCACTATCATAACTTAGTTAGCCATTCAATTTCAGGATTAAGTCAGGCGGTTTTGATTAAGTTGGGAACAAATATGATTAATACATCATTTCGTGGTTCTGTTTAAGCTCAATAGCACCATATTTAAACCCAGTGGTCAACACCACAGACTGCATTTTTAACCTATATATTTTCTAATAACCATTGACCTATAGTTAAAATAATTTATCTAAACTCTTAACACATCAACACTAGCCTGGAAATATCCAGACCCAAATCCGGAGGAGATATGGGTCTGGCATCAAGTAATGAAAATGACCCGACTCGAGAGGCGGCACCAAGCATGCATTTGAAAATCTTAAGGTACGCAATTGGATAACACTACGACCGATCACCTGTGGTTTTTCGCTAAGCCCCTATGGTGGAGCTAACTGGTAGATAAAACTCTTGCCGTATCAGGTCGCAAAACAGCAAAAACGTCATTTTATAAAAAAAGGAACGACTCGAGCGCCGTCTTCTGTTCCTCTTTTAGTAAAAAGCCAAGCCTAACTCGTTCATTGTAGTGGCCAAAGTCGTTTTAAACAACTGGTGTTAATCCATAGCGATCTTACAATGTTTACTAATGACTTCGAGGTCGCAGCGCTGTCGTGGCGTCATCTGTTTAACACACCTCTGGCACGCCTATATCAGATACACCGATGTGATTGGTGCAGCTCGGATACAAGGGCATAGTTAATGAGCAGAATTACTCGGTGCCAGAGTAACTTGCTGAGCAAATTCAAATTGTGCTCTCGCGAGAACTCTGGATTTCCAGGGTACATCAACACACCAACATCACACAAATAGCCAAAGTTAACTTTCTGCTCAAAACTATATTTTTTCATTAAATACAGAGTCTACATTTCAAATTGCAAATAAACTTTCTCTACATACTTCTCTATCAAAACACAGAAAACTCGACTCAATATCTAATCATTCTGTTAAAACTCTAGAACATGTTTTCTGTTGAAGAGGAATAGATAATCAATCATAGGAAAATTACTTTCAAAACACTAACAATTGATGGCATTCCAAAAACTGTATTACTTTTTATGCATTCGCTCTCAGTGCTAGACTAGACCATGATTTATCACAGCTCTTAACAGCTCTTAATCTCCTTTCAAAACCATCACACATTCTTATCCTTATTAATCCTTATTCTTAATCTTCTGCCTGGTCCAGCTACTCCTCTGCCTGGTCCAGCTACTCCTCTGCCTGGTCCAGCTACTCCTCTCGCTGGTCCAGCTACTCCTCTCGCTGGTCCAGCTACTCCTCTCGCTGGTCCAGCTACTCCTCTCGCTGGTCCAGCTACTCCTCTCGCTGGTCCAGCTACTCCTCTCGCTGGTCCAGCTACTCCTCTCGCTGGTCCAGCTACTCCTTTCCCTGGTCCAGCTACTCCTCTGCCTGGTCCAGCTACTCCTCTCCCTGGTCCAGCTACTCCTCTCCCTGGTCCAGCTACTCCTCTCCCTGGTCCAGCTACTCCTCTCCCTGGTCCAGCTACTCCTCTCCCTGGTCCAGACATACTTTTTTCTCTCTTTTCTAGTCTGTGTTGTTCTGTGTCCACATTTCAATGACATGTTCATTCAAAAATCCTCATCAGTTTTTTCAATAATATCTTAGCTGCTGTTGTTGCAGAAGTATAGGCTTTATACCATATTTACATTTCTGAACATTAGACCTTCATTTCTGGTATGCTGAGTGCAAGCATTTGTAAATAAGATAAGAAAGATAAATAATTTTCATATTGGGTAAGCTTGTATGTAAAGAAAATGTAAACAATTTAGAATCCTGTTGATATGAATACATATTCTGTGGAAACAACATTCGATTAGTTTATCGTTATTTTACCAGGCAAGTTGACTGAGAACAGCTTCTCATTTACGCCCTGGGGAGAAGTGGGGGAGGAATGAGCCAGCTGAATGCTGGCGATGATAAGGTTGCCATGACGGTATGAGGGTCAGATAGGAAATTTGTCCAAAACACCAGGGTTATCACCTCTACTTACGAATAGTACCATTGAATCTATATTGACCACTAAGAGTAATGACACTTGTTTAACATCCCATCTAAAAGACGACCCTATGTAAGGCATTTGTGCCCATCACTGCACTGGGGCATTGGCAATGATCTTTAGACCAGAGAGTAGAGTGCCCCCTACTGGCCCTTCAACACCAGTTCGAACAGCATTGGTCTCCCATCCAGAGACTAACCAGGCCTGACCCTGCTTATCTTTAGAAGCAAAACAGCAGTGAATACAGGGTGCTATGCTGCTGCATTGTGTTAATAGTATGGTCTACATATGATGGACGCTGTGCTAATTGTGTTTAGGGTTTTGAAAAATTTACTACAGATTGAACAAAAGGATGTTAGCAATTGTAAAAAATAAACCTAAAATTACGAATGACTGCCCGCATGTTCAGAAAACATGTGCAGTTCATAAGATGACCACATGGAGTCAGCGTAGTACCATTAAAGCATTATCATAACTCATGTGAACAGTAATAGATAGCCATGTTACTAGAGTGGGCCCAAGGTAATGGAAGATGTTTTAACCCCTTTTTACCTGACCAAATTCCAATTCATCCATTTGTTGATCTCCATAACATAACACCTGGCCTTCCTGGGAGGTTAAATAAACAAATATGATAGGTCCTATAGAATCACAGAAGCATGCAATATATTGGAAATTGGAAAACATATTTTTTAAACAATAATTCTAACAAGCCCTTATTGCTTATTCAGAGCAACTGGCCTTGATTTTGCTTGTTTGTGACGTATCCATCATTCTACGTATTCTTACTTTTCCATTGAAAACAAATGTCAGACTTATTCAAGGAAGGGCCTAATGTCTGTTAGTTTGGGGTATTTATTTATCAATTTGTGTCCAATAAAGACCTAGACAACCAGGTAAGGTCAGTTCCTCACTATGCAGTGACCTTCTGTATTCACTCAAATACCAGGGAGGAGCAGAACCTGCAGACGCTCAGCCCTCCATGGACCCATGTTAGCACCAGTGTTCCAGCCTCCGTTCACTCCAGTTCAGTACCTTTTGCTGAGCGTTGATCGCTCTGTGCTTTTTACCTATCCTGGATATGAGAAACCGTTTAACATCATAGAGGCAGGGGCGTCAGATGGCTCAATGGTTAGGGAGTAAGTTTCCCGGAAGAATAGAGACAGTATGTATCTTTGTATAGTCATGCATACAACTCCTTCTGCTCCAAAGCTTTGGATTAAACTCATCAAATGCAAATAATTATTTACTGTATGGACTGTCCCCTTTGGATCCTGAAAATAGATTCCAAACAAATATGTTAATGCCAAGCTATTAATGTTGGTAATCAGCAATAAGGCACCACAGGAGTTAATGGTCTGAGGTCAATATACACGGGTTAAGGGCTATACACTCTTAAAATGCTAAGTAGAACCATAGGGTTCTTTGGTTTTGTCCCATAGGGGAACTCTATTTGGTGGTACATGTCGGTAGGACTCTTTTCAGATGGTTCTATCTAGAACCATCTATGTAGTTTTCTGAAGAAAACTGATAGGCACTACCAAGAACCATTAATTCCTAAATGGTTTTACATAGAACCCTCTATGAAGGGTTCTTCCTAGAACTCGTAATGCATGGTTCTACCATAAACCCCTTTATCAGTTAAGGGTTATTTCTAGAACCAACCGTGATGGGTTCTACCATTAATCATTTTATATCCTAATATTTCTTCATAGAACCCTCTATGTAGGGTGCTGAAAGGACCCCTTTATTGGTGAAGGGTTTTTACTAGAACCCTTTTATCATTGAGGGGTTCTTCACAGAACTTCATGTGAAGGGTTTTACCAAGGCCCATTCAAAGGTTCTACCTAAAATCCCTGCAAAACGTTAAATCTACTGACAGTTATTTGTCCTCACGTTTTTAAGATGTAGCATATTATATAACATTTCTTGTTATAGCACATGATATTTGGATATTCATTACTCTTAAAAAAACAATAAATCAGTTTCGGCTAGACATTTTATTTATTTACAATATATAATAAATCAAAAGAAAATAACATTGAGATATAATCCCAATTTTGTAATATTAGTCACTCTGTTAATGATTCAATAAAAACCTATAAACATTATATACACATTCAAACATATAACACAATAACTAAACATGCTTTGGAATATGAACTTCTTAAACAATGCTAATCACTGCATTAGGAAAGTTTATTTGTGTTGTCTAGAACATGTCGTTCCCATCAAAGTAAACAGGCACCCTTTCACGAAGCAGCAGGTTACCCTTCTTGGAATAAGCCTGGTTGGCTCCTGAAAACCTGCACAAATGCCAGAAACAGGTAAACTTTGTGATTATACAAAATTAGAATTATTATACGAGTCATCCAAATCAACTCTGAAATTTGAATGCTTACCTTTTCTACACAAAACAGGACAGAGGGGTCTTCTGCAAAAAATAAAGGAAACAGTAGGATGGCGCTGACAAAATATTCCTGAGGAAAGATGACAATTGTTCTTATGTCAATATAAACACAATAGATTGTAAGAACATACAACATGTTTTGCAGCGGGTACGCACCTTGTAGACTGCTCCTGGAAGCTGTCAGGAACAGGAAAGAATTGATTGATAAGAAAATGGCATGTAATATGTGTGCATGTATTTTGCAAATTACAGTAGTTGATAAATACACTGCGTTCCAAATTATTATGCAAATTAGATTTTACACAGATTTTCCTAAATAGTTGATGCAAATGACAGTCAGTACAATTTTCAAGTCACCAACCGTTAGGGTATAAGTCAAATTTCATTGAACAAACCACCCAATGAAAACTGTATTTTTTTCAAAAACTAAAAACTCTAAATGTACATTTATAGGTTGTAAAGCACTGAAAATGGTCATTTGTTGTATTTGCAGCATTAGGAGGTCATATCTACTGAAATCAAAAGCTATTTCAATCAAACACATCTTAACAGGGCAAGTTACATGTTAACATAGGACTCCTTCTTTGACATCACCTTCACAATTCTTGTATCTATTGAACTTGTGAGTTTATGGTGAGTTTCTGCTTGAATTTCTTTACAGGATGTCAGAATAGCCTCCCTGTTTTGATGTAAACTGCCTTCCACTCTCATAGATCTTTTGCTTGAGGATGCTCCAAATGTTCTCAATAGGGTTTTGCTATGGAAGGCACAGTTATTTTTTGTACCATGGAAGAAAGTTGTCAGTCAGAAAATCTATATACTTTGTATATAGTGTATACACATTATTGTGTATAATATATACATTTTCACACCTTCAGGGACCCTAAAGGGCCATACCAGCTCTCTCCGCATGATTCCGGCACAAAACATGACTCTGCCACCTCCTTGCAGACGTCGTAGTCTTATTGGGACATGGTGGCCATCCACCAACCATCCACTTCTCCATCCATCTGGACCATCCAGGGTTGCACGATACTCATCAGTAAATAAGACTGTTTGAAAATTAGTATTCATGTATTTCTGGGCCCACTGGAACCGTTTCTGCTAGTGAGCATTGTTTAGGGGTGGCCGAATAGTAGGTTTATGCACAAATACAAACCTATGGAGGATCATACACCTTGAGGTACGCGGGACTCCAGATGCACCAGCAGCTTCAAATACCTGTTTGCTGCTTTGTAATGGCATTTTAGCAGCTGCTCTCTTAATCTGATTATTTGTCTGGCAGTAACCTTCCTCATTATGCGTTTATCTGCACAAACTCATTTGTGCTCTGAATCAGTAACAAATCTCTTCAGAGTGCGATGATCATTCTTAACTTTTTGTGAAATATCTAATGTTTTCATACCTTTTCCAAGGCATTGCACTATTTGACGCTTTTCCACAGCAGAGAGATCTTTTTATTTCCCATATTGCTTGAAATCTGTGGCCTGCTTAATAATGTGGTATATCTTTCAGTAGTTTTCCTTTAATTGGGCTCACCTTGCAAACTAATTATCACAGGTTTCTGAGATTGATTTCAGTGATCCAAAGAGCCTGGAGACACAATACCTTAAATGAGTGTGATTGAACAACTAAATATTTAATGTTTATACTTAATTCCAATTTGCGTAATAATTTGGAATGGTAGTTAGAAATCCAGGGTGAAAAGTATAATTAAAAACCTTAAACAATGCTTAATAGTAACCACATTTGGAAGGGTGGAACACTTTCGTAGTCAGGGCATCCACCACGACATATTTCCTGTAACTTCTTGTCATGTTATTTCCCATCACAGACTCAAGACTCAGAGAGGCTCTTCATCATTTAACATTCCCTGCTGCACTCTGGCTGTAAAATGTCAATTTCCACCACAATTACAGAACTTTTACGGAGTCCTGCAACTCTTCTACCGCATGATGTAGTTGACAAACACCTGCAATGAGACCAAAGATTGTTCAAAATATCTCATATATCCCAGATTTGCCTGGGTGGATACCATTCATCAAGCAGCAGTAAATTCTTAATAAAAAATGTTCAATTCACAATGCAGTTTACTCAAGACTTTAGTATTCTTTGTGGAATATGGTGTGAGCTATTTCTTCTTAGGTTGTTGGTAAATGCAGAAGCGTTCAAGCTGGAGGGTTTGGTTTAATTGATACCTATGAAGAAGGTGCCCAACTGCAGGGCAGGTTTCTCAGCTTTGAGCCTGTCCAATGTTGAATGTGACTGAAAGTAATTTGAATTGTAACAGTTATCACACAAACACAGAACATTTGTTACAGGTCCTTTGAGACATCAGCAGATCCTCGTTGTCTTACGGTAGATGTAGTCATGTTCTTCCGCTAAATTCTGGGGTTACATTCCCCTAGTGACAGGACTATGCTTCTACAGAACAGTTAACCTGGGCTTAAACCTTTTTACATTTAAAGTGACATTATGACTGCATAGCTAACAACTAAAAGGTCAATTGGATTTTCTCAAACAATCATAAAAAAACACTTGAAAAATAATTACAAACATTTTCTTACAAAATAAAAATAATAAAAAAGATAAATTTAGAGGATTTACACCTACTGCATGAAATAAGTTATTAAAACATTGGTACACTTAACTCCATTAAAGTATGTTTTATGTGAAAGAGGGAGTAGTCAGATTTAGATTTGTTCTATTTAGAACCATTCTGGTCTTCCAAGGAAACCTTATTGACTTACAAACAATCATCTAACAGCCCTTTCTTTCATAAATGGTTCTTTGAGTACAAAATGTTATACATACAGTAGAACACTTTGCTTAGCAAAGAACGCTTGTCTTCTAAAAAGTGTTCTTCTGATGAAAACAGTTCTTGGTGGAACCTTTTCTATTTGAAGTGAACCCTTTTTGGAAACTTTTTAAGGGTGTAATCCAGGCACACAACTTCTTGTTGTCAAGGGGGTGGGGTATATGGCTAATATAACACGGTTTAGGGCTGTTCATAGGCCACATTTCACAAACTCATTTGACACAGCTTTCAGTCAATCTGCATTAAAAGATTTTTGTTAGGTAACTGCATAACTGCTAATAGAGAGACTATGTGCATCCAGCAGGGGGCGCCATATCCTAAACCTCAATCCAAAATCCTGATGTCATATCCCTTCCAGCTGAGGCTGAGTGCCACGTTCTCCACATCTCCTAGCAACCACACCTGCCTCCATCACGGGAGGGAAGGGGGATAGGGGGAGGAGGTGGGGCCAGACAGGCATGAAGGCAGGCAGACGGTGGCATCTCAGGCAGTGCCTCTACCTCTATATTCAGAGGAAGGCATGGTCCTGTCTGAGGGAAGTGAAGCGATTTGTGCTTTTTAATGTGTTCAGGTGATGAGTTTCCACAGGCCAGGGAACAGGAGATGAGGAGCTGTGTGGGTGAAGGGTGACAGCAAAGAGACATATTTAAACCATATTTCAAAGTCTGTGATATTATAGAATAAGTAGTGAGGAGAGTGATTACTGCAATTAAGCTGGTTTGTTTTATGGGTACCCGCTGGTTACCCTCTTCAACCTCCTCCAGCTATTAAACTGGACTCTTTCCTCATCTTGGTGCTGTCCTGACTCACGATGGGCCTCTGCTTTATTACCTCTCTCCTCCAAGAGGTCTGAGCCAGGGGCCGTTTCTCATGTAGTATGGCGTCTTTTCACTGCCGCTCCCCTGTCATGACATCACTCTGACCTTACTCCCCCATCATACATCCCTCCTATGGTTGTCATTGAAGTGTCGCTAACCCACAAGGTTGAGAGCGTTTGGTTCCGCACTGTCCTCTGTGTATTACCTTGGTAGGTGCAATCAGGGATAGTTAAGAAAGAGAATGGTCAAGGAAAGTCTGACTTATGTCTTTGCTCTTGCTGCAGTATTGTATAAAACCAAAAAGTTATATAATACCACACATTGTTATTTTAGCTTTGTTACTGTCATTTTGTATTAAAGATAATCTTTGTGGTGTAAAGCAATTTCAATAATAATGCTTTATATTAATTTCTCATCATTAAGGTGTCATGTTTATCATGTAGATCTATGATGGTGTTCATCGTCCTTAATAAGAATGGACATGCTCTGTAATAATATCACATCTACCAGGACTTGGAGGTCAACCCATATCAATTCTATTAAATTCTATTAGCAAATGAGCTGAAGCAGTGCTTTCCAAACCATACATGAAAGGTCTACATTCAATTCCAAAAATGGGAACATTCTATTTATATGTGTACAAACATTTATAGGAAAGATTTTAGTAATGAATTTAGGTAGCCCTTTTTAATAACTACATGTAAAAAAACACATAAATAATAGTAATAAATATGAAGAAATCATTTATCATTTGATGCCTAATGATCAATGATAAAGTGTCCTAGCAGGACACTTTAGACGAAAATCTGCTGGTTGCAACTCGGTGTCACAAGTTCACCCGTGCGAACTCTCCGGCGATCCAATTCACCGGTCTATTGAGGATGGCGGAGGAACACAGACCAAATCACACCTCATCATTGCACACACCTGCAGTCCATATCCAATTACGCACACTGTTCTGTGTTTATGTAATGTTGTGGGTATTTGTTTTGCTGCTAGTGTTTTGTCTAGTCTTGTGAACTGTGATTTGCATTTATCTATTTATCGTTTATTTGTGTATTGAAGAAAGAGGATATTCAAGTCTACTCTTCGCCTGCATTTGCCTCCTTGTTCATTCGTTCATGGAAGCATAGCTTCTCGTGTCAGAATCAACCACCAAATGTGGAGGCACCAGAAAACCCATCGACCATGGCACACGCTGTGGAAAGCCATGGGCAGCACCTGGCCCAACATCAGCGACTCCTGGCTGAACCAAATGCAGCATTGCAGAACATACAACAAACCTCCAAGTAGCAGCCGATTCTTCAGTTCCTTTACTTAATCAGAACGTGGCCCCATATTCTCCACCTGCATCTACTCATCAAACCAGTTAACCTGTGGCCATGGCCTGAACGGTATGATGGAAACCCGTAATAATGTAAGGGTTTCCTGCTGCGGGTAAATTTGTTTCAGGCCATGCACCCTGGTTCCTACCCATCTGGGCCCGGTTCCCCAAAACGTTCTCATCCTAAGTAGTTCTTAACACGTTCTCATCCTAAGTAGTTCTTAACCTATTAGGTTAAGAACTACTTAGCGATTAGAACGTTTTGGGGAACCGGGCCCTGATCAGTCCAAGGTCACGCTTGTGACTTCCTTGTTACGCGGACGGGCCCTCCAATGGGCTACAGCGGTTTGGGAAGGTCTAAGAGAAGCCCTCAAAACTGAATTCGCTTTTCGGGATGACATTACGGATTAAAATACTCTGAACATGCATTTGTGAGTAAACTGAAGGTGCAATTTGTAGTTCCCAAGCTATGGCGCCACACTGTAAAAAATAGAAATGTGCCCTATCCAGTTTATATGATTTTCTGAATCATTAGCATGAACAAATGTAATGACTATACAAGAATAAAGAAAAGCAAGTTACACCAACAGTTTGACTCACAAATGTAACCAAACATGCATTTGTGAGTAAATTGAACGTAGAATTTGTAGTTCCTAAGCTGTGGCGCCAAATAATTGTCAGATAGAGATATGAAGATGTTTGTTCTCTCGACGTTCAAAACGCACAATGGTGCTCTTCTATCAGCAATACTCACTTGTGCAGATGGCTCAGTGGTTAGGGAGGTAGACTTGTAGTTGAAAGGTTGTTGGTTCAATTCCCAACTGTGCCAAATATAATTGTATCCTTGGGCAAGGCACTTTACCCTAAGTTGCTCTGGGGGAAATGTCCTGGTATTTACTGAAAGTTGCTCTGGATAAGAGCATCAGCTAAATGAATTAAATTTAAGACTGTGTGATGTTTGAGCTTGGAATTTGATTTGATCAGGTAATTTGATCATGTTACTGTTAACTCAACAAACAATCTTAGGTTGGCAGAATGATGAATTTCAAGTTGGTAGAACGAACAATTGTTCGTAAAGATGACAGCATTTTTGTAGTTGTTAATGCATAAGGTTGACATAGAATTTTGCGTTTTTGCAAGCTTTTATTTTTTACAGTGTATGTACTGCTCTTAATGACTCTGGAGAGGCAGGCAACTTCATAGACAGAGGTTTGGTGACAGCCTTTGGTCTCCCCATGCTGTCGCTACGGGTACCCTTTCTTGTCACCTCATTGGACGGGAGACCTCTGGGCACAGGCACCTTTACGCCTAGCACCTTTCCTCTCACAGTCACTATTTCCACACAGGAAAGGATTGTCTATCCCATCACTTTCCCTCTCCACCAGGTTGTTTTGGGAACACCAACCTACTATTGACTGGAAAAACAACAAGATCACCTCATGGGCTGTCACATGGCAGGAGACCTGTCAACCCTTGATTCCACGTCAGTAGAGTCCAGCAGGTGTCCTCCAAGCCAGAAACCAAAACTTAGGCCATGGAAACATATAGGCTATACCGTAAAAGATGCTCTACAACACGGGTATATACACAGATCATCCTCCCCTGCCTATGCCAGTATTTTCTTTGGGGAGAAAAAAGATGGAGGATTACGCCCTTGCACCGACTATCGAGGATTGAATGACGTCACCGTAAAGTACCGCTATCCCTTGCCGTTGGACCCCTCGGCCCTGGAACAACTAAGGGAGGCTTGTTTCTATACTAAACTAGACCTGCGCAGTGCCTATAACCTTGTAAGGGATGAATGGAAAATGGCCTTCACTACTGCGTCACGGCATGGATGCCTCTTAGGTCAGTTGGAGACGTTCTATTCTATTTCATTTCTAAGCTTAGCCCTGCAGAAAGAAACTATGGAGTTGGAGATCGGGAGTGTTGGTGGTTATTCTCACGCTGCAGGAATGGAGACACTGGCTGGAGGATGCCTTACATCCATTCCAGATTCTCACTGACCATCGGAACCTGGAGCACATACGGGCAGCGAGACGTCTCAACTCTAGGCAAGCCAGGTGTGCACTCTTCTTAACCAGATTCAGATTCACTCTTTCCTACAGTCCGGGTACCAAACACAATAAGGCGGATGCTCTCTCTCACAGGCACGAGACGGGAGAGAAGAAAGAATTATGGGGACCAATTCTCTCCACAGCCCTCATTTTGGGACCTTTGTTGTGGGATATTCAGGAGGACATCTGACGAGCTCGTGATTCCACATCTGCTCCCCAAACGTGACACCCGGACACACCTACGTACTGGACTCATTCGGAGACCGTCTCCTTACCTGGGTCCACAACCCTACTACTGGACATCCAGGTGGATCTCGTACCCTCCACAGACTCTCTCAGAAATATTGGTGGTCCAACATGTCAGCTGACGTCAAAAGGTATGTCGCCTCCTGCTCTGTAATTACACAGACCAAGGCTCCCAGACAAGCACCCGCAGGGAAGCTCCTCCTTCTGCCAGTGCCCCAGCGACCTTGGTCTCATCTATCTATTGACTTTGTAACCGACCTACCCCTGTCTGATGGTTATACAATGGTAATGGTGGTTGTAGATTGCTTCTCTACAGCATTGACTGGCCTACCTACCGCTCTCCACGTTGTTAAGGCATTTTTTCATGAGGTCTACCGATCCGGCGATCATGTCTGGCTGTCCATGCGGAACCTCCCTTTCCGCCTGCCCTGCCAGAAGCTGAGCCCCCTGTTCGTCGGCCCCTTCAAAGTCCTTCGGAGGTTCGGAGGATCAATGAGGTAGCGTACCACTTACAGTTGCCTTCTCACTACTGGATTTCACCTACTTTTCATGTTTCCCTCCTCAGGCCAGTGGTCCCGGGCCGCTAGCAGAGAGCGTGCCCTGGGGTCCTCCTCCCCCACCTTTATTGCTGGATGGTCACCAGGTCTATGCTGTGAAGGACCTTCTAGACTCCAGGATTCGGGGGGGTCACATCCAATACCTGGTGGACTGGGAGGGCAATGGTCCTGAGGTTCCTGCTGGGGACGTCCTGGATCCCTCTTTTATCCAGCATTTTCACCGTTGCCTCCCTGATCGACCTGCTCTGCGCCCTCGGGGTCGAACACTGGGTAGGCTGCATCCAGCGGCAGAGGCCGCATTCGTTCACGGGAGCATAGTGTCTCGTGACACTCGGCAGCTAGTTGATTTTCTAGCAAGATAATCATCCTCAGTATGAATGAAAACCTTCAAACAAATTGGTTAATCAATATTTTGTATTCATTACAGAACCTATTTAAAGGTGGCATTTGTAAGGATTCCACCGTAAATGCACAAGAAAATCTAATTATCAAAAGGTATTGGGGGAAGGTGTTATTATAAATGTTGTACTTGAAATGGTTTGTGGTTGTCACTGAATACAGCGCAGTAAGTTCTCTTAACTTTAAAATGAATCAAATTAAATGTAGCAACTTATACCCAACCCCGCTGCCCCCCATCTCCTAGTCTCCCCAATTCACACAGTTTAATATAAAAACTGGTAGAAATCAAGGATAGATATAGGCATTGCATGCCAAAGACGGAATACAAAATTACTGTGAGGGGGAGCTTTTTACTGTGTGATCTCAGTTACACTATCAGGGCTTGTAAATACTTTGCAAAACCAAGCAAAGAGTTAGTAGAACACAACTTTTGTAATTTAAAAAGTAATTTAATCTAATATAATACCTGTCAGACCTAGTAAACTACACTGCTCAAAAAAATAAAGAGCACACTAATATAACACATCCTAGATCTGAATGAATGAATGAACTAATTGTATGAAATATTTTCGTCGGTTACACTTTATTTGGAGAGTCTGACATTCCATCTGTATGTGCTCTACAGATAGTTTGTTGATGATATGACTATTAACAAACCATCAACAAACCATCTGTTCATAAGCAACTAATTGTGTATTTTAAGGGTAGGGGTAAGTTTAGAATATGTTTTAGGCTAATGGTTAAGGTTAGGTTTAACATAAGGGGAATGGTTAAAGTTAGGGTTAGGGTTAGTAGATAGTTTGTTAAAATGTTGTTGACAGTATGCAGATAATATGTAGAGCATCTAGAGATGGACTCTCAAAATAAAGTGTTACCTTTTCGTCTTTACATAGTTTATTGTGCTGACAACAAAACCACACAAAAATTATCAATGGAAATCAAGGTTACACTTTATTTGGAGAGTCTGACATTCCATCTGTATGTGTTCTACAGATAGTTTGTTGATGATATGACTATCAACAAACTATCAACAAACCATCTGTTGATAAGCAACTAATTGTGTATTTAAAGGGTAGGGGTAAGTTTAGAATATGTTTTAGGGTAATGGTTAAGGTTAGATTTAACATAAGGGGAATGGTTAAGGTTAGGATTAGGGTTAGGGTTAGGGTTAGTAGATAGTTTGTTAAAATGTTGTTGACAGTATGCAGATAATATGTAGAGCATCTAGAGATGGACTCTCAAAGTGTTACCGAAATCAAATTTATCAACCCATGGAAGTCTGGATATGGAGTCACATTCAAAATCAAAGTGGAAAACCACACTACAGTCTGATCCAACTTTGATGTAATGTCCTTAAAACAAGTCAAAATGAGGCTCAGTAGTGTGTGTGGCCTCAACGTGCCCGTATGTCCTCCTTACAACGCCTGGGCATGCTCCTGATGAGGTGGCGGATGGTTTCCTGAGGGATGTCTTCCCAGACCTGGACTAAAGCATCTGCCAACTCCTGGATAGTCTGTGGTGCAACGTGGCATTGGTAGTTGGAGCGAGACATGATGTCCCAGATGTGCTCAATCAGATTCAGGTCTGGGGAACGGGCGGGCCAGTCCATAGCATCAATGCCTTCCTCTTGCAGGAACTGCTGACAAATGAGGTCTAGCATTGTCTTGCATTAGGAGGAACCCAGGGCCAACCGCACCAGCATATGGTCTCACAAGGGGTCTGAGGATCTCATCTCAGTACCTAATTGCAGTCAGGCTATCTCTGGTGAGCACATGGAGGGCTGTGCGACCCCCCCAAAGAAATGCTACCCCACACCATTATTGACCCACTGCCAAACCGGTCATGCTGGAGGATGCTGTAGCAGAACTTTCTCCATGGCATCTCCAGACTCTGTCACGTCTGTCACATGGTCAGTGTGAACCTGCTTTCATCTGTGAAGAGCACAAGGCGCCAGTGGCGAATTTGCCAAGCTTGGTGTTCTCTGGCAAATGCCAAACATCCTGCACGGAGTTAAACTGTAAGCACAACCCCCACCTGTGGACGTCGGCCCCTTATACCATCCTCATGGAGTCTGTTTCTGACCGTTTGAGTGGACATATGCACATTTGTGGCCTGCTGGAGGTCATTTTGCAGGGCTCTGGCAGTGCTCCTCCTGCTCCTCCTTGCACAAAGATGGAGGTAGCGGTCCTGCTGCTGGGTTGTTGCCCTTCTATGTCCTCCACGTCTCCTGATGTACTATCCTGTCTCCTGGTAGCGCCTCCATGCTCTGGACACTTTGCTGACAGACACAGCATACCCTCTTGCCACAGCTTGCATTGATGTGCCATCCTGGATGAGCTGCACTACCTTAGCCACTTGTGTGGGTTGTAGACTCCGTCTGCTACCACCAAAGTGAAAGCACCGCCAGCATTCAAAAGTGACCAAAACATCAGCCAGGAAGCATAGGAACTGAGAAGTGGTCTGTGGTTACCACCTGCAGAACCACTCCTTTATTGGGGTGTCTTGCTAATTGCCTATATTTTCTACCTGTTGCGTGTTCTATTTGCACAACAGCATGTAAAATTGATTGTCAATCAATGTTGCTTCCTGAGTGGACAGTGTAATTTCACCGAAGTGGGATTGACTTGGAGTTACATTGTGTTGTTTAAGTGTTCCCTTTATTTTTTTGAGCAGTGTATAATTTATAGCTAGCAAACTAATGTTAGCTAGCATTGCTATCAACGTTAGCTAACTCAACTTTGGTTGGCTATCCTCAGGATTTGCAAGCTAGCTAACTTATACCATCTCTAAAGTAATTCTGGTGACATTAATATTATAAACAAGGATTTAGCTACTAAATATTGGTGTTACAACTTTTTGATGTTTTCATTTGTTTCTGAAAATTCACTTCTTGCTGGCATATGTTGATTTTACCAAGGGTTCCTTTAATTCAAAAACTGTTTGATGGTGGCAGTATATAAGCACAGATTAAGCAAATAAATGATGTGAAAAATAACCCAACTATATATACAAAAGTTTGGGGACACCTTTACTAACGGTGGATTTTACGTTTTTGTAATTTAGCAGACACTCTTATCTAGAGCAACTAACAGTAAGTATAGGGACATCACCCTGTAGAAACTTTAGGTTAAGTGCCTTGCCCAAGGACACAATGACATTTGACTCCCTAAAAACTGAGCCATTTGATGCCCATCTTATGGTGATATTAATGATTCAGGAAAGAAAGACATTTTAGACAATTTGGTGTTTCCAACTGTGCGGCAACAGTTTGGGGAAGACAATTTCCTGTTCCAGTATGACTGTGCCCCGTCCATGAAGACATGATTTGAAGAGTTTGGTTTGCACAGAGCCCTAAAATGAACGGCAGTTGAGAGCAAGGCCTTCCCGTCCAACATCAGTGCCTGACAAAACACATGCTTCTTTGGAAGAATGGGCACACATTCCCACAGACACACTACAAAATCCTGTGGAAAGACTTCACAGGAAAGTCAAGACTGATATAGCCTCAAAGGGGGGCCAACTCCATATTAATACCATGGTTTTGTCCAACAAGCACATATGTGTCAAGTGTCCACATACTTTTAGCTATATAGTGAATGTATGGAGGAAAGGCATATAAGCCCACCCAATCTATTCTCCAATATTATAAAATATGTTGGAAAAATGTCAGTGCTATTATCCTACAGTAGCATGGTGAAATATTCAATGGAATTTAAAGCAGGCATACAAACAATTTTGATCTATATATTTTTAAGATGTGTTATTATTAGTTGTAGAAAGAAAACGCTTCAGTTTAGCTTAATATTTATGTAACTGTATGGCAATTGACAAATGGAGTTTAGTTACACTCCTGACTATAATTCTAAAATAAATTAGCTGTTAAAAATAGCTAATACAACATATAACTGAATGCAGGTAAATGCACAACCTCAACATATGATCTTCATTCATATAATGTTTTCAGCCATGTTTTTGCTCTATTGGACAGAAAAGTGTTGAAATATATAGGAGAGTGTCTGTCTAGAGTTAGAGTCTATTGCATGCATTTTCCATTTTAATTAAGCCCAAAGCACAAAGGAGATTGGATATCTGAGGGTTCTGAGGGGTCTGTCCCATTTCCACCCCTCAACACATTTGTTAAAAAGCCCATTTTTCACAAACCAGCTAGAAGACATGTATATTATTGAGCAAGCAGTTAAGCCTAGCTGTAAGCAAAATTAATAAGCAAAGTTCTATTGTGATAATGAACATATAATTGCATCTACAACAACCTATATAGGTATAGCTAATATGCCCAGCTATAAAAATGGTTAATGAATACAAAATATTTTCCTGTCAGGAAAGAATAGCTGTCACTGCAAGTTATCTCCCTTCGTTTTTGTTAGCCTGGCTATGCAAAGTAGATTTGTTAGTTTTTTTAAACATTCACAATAAAATTAAAATAAACTTCACTTTAAAAAAGTAAAGAAATATACATAATCTTTATTAATATACAATATGAATTGAATAATATAAACAATATGAAAATGTGGTGGTTAAAGAGTCATGATAGGTTGTTAAAACTGTCAGCCATTTTCTTCTTTCTTTACTCTGTGATTGAAGATTACGTCACAAACTTAACCAAAAAAATGACAGACTGTTGCTTTTGGTGGCAGTGCCGGGTTAAAAGCCATTTTTAACAACTTTGTACATAACGTCGTTGAACTCAGTCACACCCCCATGTTGTTAGTATACGGACCATAGATTACAATCATGCCTTTGTTTTGCCGAGGTCTGAGGGGTTCAGGTTAATCTACCCTTCTAATGCTGCGAGGATAGAATATGTTAGCATAGGAGAGTTGTTCGAGGCTTTTGCTTTAGTAAAATTATGTGAGTTTTGTACCCTGGCAATGTTTTCCCAAACACTGATTAAATAAAAGACGTCACAAAATTATACACATAGTATTCTATTTTGCCTTTTCATATTAAGGTTGAAAGAATGCATTAGCATGTGTTTAACAAAGACTTATTGTCAATCACAATGTAAAATCTATTAAAAAAGGTTAGGTGTATTAAACTGCATCATATCAAATTGAACCGAATCTGATTAAATCGTTCCGCTAAGCAAATCGAATCGAACCGTTTTGAACTAGAAGTTTCGTTCATATATAGTGTCTGACCCCATTTATCTAAATGGTTCCTGAATCGTGCTTGAATGGATGAAAGGAGAGCTTCACATCCCTACAAGTAATTTAATGTGGATTTTTATTTTTGCATTGTAAATTAATATTTTGTCAAATGGATAACAATGTGAGTAAATGTGCTTTGGTAATAATATATTTGTGTTTAAAAGGACAAACTATTCTCCGACACAGACATGACACACGTCAGTTGCCTTCATAGCGCTTTTTGCTCATTCTTATTGAGGGTTCCAACATTTTTTTTTTTTTTCTGACTGTACCTTACAAATCCTTGTGACTCACGATGGCACTTTGTCATCTCCACCATCAAAACTTTTATTCTCAGCAAGAGAAACGCTGGCTCCTGTTGCCACGGCAACCCTCTCATTGCCCTCTCCTCCTTAACCCTTTCTCCCAGCGCTTGTTTTCACCTTCTGTCGTTCACCTCCCAGTGTGTTCTCTCACTAGTTACTGTGCTTTCACTCCATCTGTTTCTCGCTTTGCGCTTCCCATCCCTCCCTCACTTTCTGTCCATCTCTCTCTATCTCTCTCTATCTCTCTCTATCTCTCTCTATCTCTCTCTATCTCTCTCTATCTCTCTCTATCTCTCTCTATCTCTCTCTATCTCTCTCTATCTCTCTCTTTCATCACAACACTAAATCTTCCAATTTGCTTTCTCATGTTATAGTAACTATAAACAGTTTTCACAACCACATGCCTATTCTACCTCATATATATATATATATATATATATATATATATATATATATATATATATATGCACACAGCTTCTTATCTTTAACGTGCCAGCATATCTCCTGATATTTGTACTTTGCCTTGACCCTCTGCTCGTGTTTTGTACTGATCAATACAAATATTTTACCTCTTCCATCATTGCTGATGTCTACAACAGTATATCAAGACACAGTTGTCTGTATCAAACACCAAACTGTTATCTTTACCTGACTTCTTTCTCAGTGGCTGCATTGTAGTGTGTGTGTGTGTGTGTGTGCTGCCCCTCCCCGTATGTATAATGTATAACATAGTGTATACATTTCCATGTATCTGCCTTAAGAGCTCCCTACGGATTTGGGCCTGGGGCTTCAACTGCTGAATAAATCAGGGTGTGTGGGGTGTTTTCTGTGTTTGTGTGTATATCAATCTCCTTTTTCCCTGCAGGAATGTTGTGGCTGTCTGTGTGAGTGGAGCTCATGTATGTTGGGCTGCTAAGGTACAGCTGTGTGCTGCAGTTTCTGCAGTTGTATCTTGATGCCTTTTGGCCATGACGGCGACAGCTCCATTATGCCTACTCTGCAGGATTGTCTCTCTTATGACGTATGAGCTACACACCATGTATAGAGACCTGTCCTGAAACGTTATCCAGCCAAATTCTCACTTTCGTCATATTCAGTGATATGTGCTTGTGTGAAGGTACTGTAATCATGGATTGCACATTCGTTACTCGGTCGCATCGCTGGAATGATAAGTTACATTCCGTCCAATAAAATCAAATAGGTAAACTACAACAAATGTGAAAGCTCAAAACAAACTTTCATCTGAAAGTTTACACTACTAAGGATGTTTCATCATGCGTATAAAAACAGACAAATAGTTATTTACACAGTCGAGTATAAACTGTTTTTAGTCATTCTACTCATCAGTACAGTCCTGCTCGAATATTTAGTACCATTGGTCCCACACAGATGGCAAGGCAATTACTGGTAGACCAGACAGTCCCTCATACAAAACTGACAATTCCCATCCTCCGGGTCAGAGCAACCTTTGGTATATGTCTGAAGGCTGCATCAAATGTTGTTAATGACATTGTTATCCCAGGACAAATTCCATCTCCTCGCTGTTGTGGAACTGAGAGTTTTAGTCGCATGTTGTCTCTTCACCAATGACAAATTCTTTTGGAATAAGCTGTACCTTTTCAGCAAAGATGAAATACACCTAGGTGGGAATGTTGTCTAGCTGCTATCATCAAACAATGGAAAGATACTTGAACAATTAAAATGATATAAAGCTAGCCATGCCCTTATGATAAAAAGTACTGCATCAGTTTACAGTATAGCCACATTTTTATAAACACAGAGGTTTAGTGCAAAACAATCTTGTCCCCATTCAAGGTGCCTCATAGTGGTGATTATGCAGTACATATTTAAACATTTCAAGCACTTGGGTAGAAATTAACACATGCTTTTATAAACTTTAAGGGCCTTGGGTTTTTACATAAAAAATCTTGGATTTTAATAAGATTTTAGTTTCTCAGGCCAGTCCTGATATATACATATTTTTTCTATAACTTGGTTTTCGAAGAAAGCATTTAATTCTGATATTGCTTTATATGGGTGTAATCATTTTACAGCTGATAGGATGAGTAGAGTTGGTGGTATTGCGATCCATGCCTTGCTCTTTTCGCTCTGAGATTTGACTGGATTCCTTGACTCTTTTAATTATATTGTGCACTGTAGAAGACGAAATGTCCAAAATCCTACCGATTTATTTTTGGGAAATGTTGTTCTCAAAGTATTGGATTATTCACTGACGCAACTGTTGGCAGATTAGTGAGCCTCGACCTATCCTTGCTCTTGAAGCTCTAGGCCTTCTTTGGAGGCTCTTTATATACTATGATTTCATGACTGCCTCACCTGTTTCACATCACCTTCTTATTTCAACTTGTTAGTGTCACTGCCGCTCCCTCCTGGTGAGTCAAAGAGGCACACCTGCCAGCCTCCATTTTCTAATGTACGGGTATCTTTTTCCCAAACTTTCAATCACCTGACTATTCACATTTTCATTCTTATCCAATAGATCGCCTTCAATCAGTCACAGTTGCATGCTCTTTATTCATCAGTATCTTTATTTAAGTCCTGTTAGTTATAATTTTAGCCGTCGGTTATTGTTTCTTGAAAGGTTGCACTTCTCTAACATTAGAAAATACCTATATGAATTCATCATACTTATGTGACATTCATGTTCACAGTCTCTTCGCTGTCTGTCTGTACTGCACACAATTCCCTTCGGTCCTAAACATACTGGAAATGGGGGGAACAGTAGCTGAGTGGATGATATCCAAGATGGTAATAAAATCAGACACTTCACCTTATTTTCAGTCATGATCTTTTTTACGGATGCATTCTAATAAACATGTTTTACTAACAGAAGCATAAGGGAGGTTTTCATTGAAAAGTACAAAGTGGAGTGTCTTACTATAGAAGATCTATGATGATAGATGTGTTCTGGCTGTTTACGGCTGCTGCTGTTATTATTCAATCATGTCCTCACACTTTGGATGATCAAAACATTTTACGAGGTGATTCAATTTATTTCAGAAAATAATTACTTATTTTTTCAGGGGGGCTGAGATAAAAAGACAGGGGGGCTGAAGCCTACCTAAACATGGTCTAAAATCACTTATGGTTTAAAGTCACCAGCAACAATACATGAGGTCACTGGGCGATTAACTGCCTGTTTACATATACTCTATTCACATAGAGTTTCTTGAGTGCAGTTGCTGTGTTAGCCTGTGTAGGATTGTTAGTTATTAGCTTTCTATTAACTAGCTACCTAACATGTTACTGCAAATAAAATTAATATGCTGACATCAGAATGAAAATTAAACATTTAGGCTAGTAGTATTGTCTTACTAACACACTTTAGTCTCAATTAGCTTACCACTGAGGATGCATTGAGGAGAGTTCTCAATTGGATATCAGCTCTAAAACATTAAAACAAACATTCAAAACAGTAGTGACTAAAAATAACCCATGAATAAAGTATGTGTGACGCAAGCAAAGCAGTCTCTCTTAAAGGTCAATTCCGGCGCAAAATGAACCTAGGGGTTAATAACACATGAACTGTGAGCATATTTGATTTTAGTTTGCATCGGCAGCTGTAAATCTTGCTCATTGATCTGCATGTATGACCGAAAAACTGGGAAATTCCAAGTCACAGTTCAGCTCACGTAGCACGGTGTTCGATGTTCGACCGGTCGAGACTGTTTTCCCAAGATGGCGGCTGACTGTGTACACGAACAGCATTGTCTTTTAAACTATCTTCTTAATAAACTGCCTGTGCACTTACAAAGTTCTCAATGCTTCGTTTTGCATGTAGGGACCCTCATTATACTACCGTGGAAATGTGGTGCTATTTTGAGCCTTGTTAGTGGTATAAAGTAGCTATTTCTTTTTACAATTCATCCATGCCCTCACAACTAGCGTTATAAGGTAATTATCAGTTCATACTAAAACTGGGCACATTCGATTAGCATGAAAATATCCCATAGAACGGTTGACTCGGTACCCATGTGTTATTAACCCCTACGTTCTTTTTGCACCAGAATTGTCCTTAAATACATAATACATCCTCATCTGTTTGATGTTATATTGTTGGAGGAAATTATTTCAATAGAATAACATTTTACTTCTCTATATATCTAAAACATTACACTCCCATACCCCTTTTACTCACTCTGTTGCTAGGTAACAGTTAATTGTTAAAAAGTAGGAATGAGTTGCAGTGCATTATGGGATTGGGGGGGTGAGAGGTAGGAAGACAGAACAGGCATTGAAAGAAAGAAAGTGTAGTAGAGTATCATAGTACTAGTATTAGGGAGGGAGAAACAGACTGATGTATTTAGAGGGTAAGGTGTAGAATTGACTTTAAAAAGGCTGCCTGTATTGCGGCCTTAGAGATAGTATCTTCACCACTGTCATCTTTTCTCTTCACATCTCATCCCATTTATCTTTCCTGCCTACATCTCTCTCCTCAGTCTCCATAATCCAGTAGACTCTTAACCATAACTCACACATCCCCTCCTTTGTATTACATTGCTGCCCAGTCTAATAACTCTAGATGACGCAACATACATGGGCTTGAAGAGGGGGAAAGAGGAAGAGATAAGTGAAAGAGGAAGTTGTGAAAAAGGGGGTGTAGGAAGATGAAGGATGAACATTTTACTAGTTAAATGTTGATAAATTACAGTCCCTAAAGGGGAACCGGCCGTCTACCTGTCTGTGGTCACTCCTTTCTGAACCCCTTTCCCTCATTCCCCCCTCACGCTTTTCCCTCTTCGTCAAATCAGCTTTCCAAACATCTGCGTGCCTAAAAGAAAGTGTCGCCATTCTCTTGTGCTCTTTTACTCACGCCTTGCACTCACTATTCATAATTCACTACATATTCCATTCCAGCATGACTGAAACATTTATAAAAGAGATGAGAGACATACGAGATACATGATGAGGGGGTTGAAATATGAGGAGATGGCTGTCAGGGCAGCTGGAGATATGGAGGGATGTGCCAATGGACAAAATATAGGAACTAAAGCGACAGAGACAGACAAACAGGAAGGGAACATTCACACACGTGATGTAGCCTGCCAGGTTGCCACTGTATATCCCCATGTTGATTCCTACAACGTTTTCCTTATAAACTGCAAGAAAGCTTTTGGTCCCTGGCAAAAAGACACTTTGAGTTTCTCACTACCACATATGGGTATAACTAATAATGTATGAACACTAAATGACAGATACGCTGTGTGTTTCTGAGGCGACTGTGCAGCCGTCTTTATTGTAAATATTAGGTAAAAATTATGTTTAAATAAAATTACAAATATTTTTGAAACTATATAAATGAATTTGTATGTCACATTCATTTAGACAATTTGTTGTATACACCAAGTCCCCGACCAGCCACAGGGAATGACCAGAGCATAACTATTCTTCCCCCCAACTTAAAAAGGGGCTGAACCATTTGACCATTTGTTAGGCACAGATGGGTCACAATCAGACAGATGCACTGTGACTGTGATAAAGTAAAAACATGTATTGCTTGCTGTGCTTCACCCTAGGTAACAACATTTTTCTTAAAGTATCATTTTGGGAGATTATTAGTAACTGACAACTTGAATATAAAGGAGGCATTGTTAATATTTCCACCAAACAAGCAGAAAATGCTATTCATAAATAGTGATTTTATTTAAAATGGAGTACTCAAATAAGTAAATTAAATATTCTTTCTCTTCTTTATTTTGGTGTAGTTGCCAGTACAAAGACATTGTGATGAACGTCTGGAGAATAATTAATTTACATGTACGGCTCTGTAAAAACAGGAAGAGACCACTGCAAAATCAACAGTGCCTTCGAGCTTTGAACGCTACACCTACTCTGGCACTTCATATTCATTTTTAATCAACACAATTGTAATGTGTTAACTTAGTTCAAAAGTCAATATTTGGTGGAATAATAATAATTAATGCATCTTGGTATGCTCTACACCAGTCGTTCACGTTGATGTTGAGTGACTTCATGCCACTTCTTTCACAAAAAGTCAAGTAGCTAGGCTTTGTTTGATGGCTCGTGTTCATCCATCTTCCTCTTGATCACATTCCAGAGGTTTTCAATAGGGTTGATTTAAGAAGGAATAGCAGTGGTCTCTTAATTGTTTCTAGAGCTGTAGATATAACTTCTTAGCAATGGAGAAATACAAAAACTGACACAGGACTGAAAAACAAACTCAATGCATACAGTAAAATGTACATGCAATTAGCATGGGAACATTTATTATGAAGGTGAAATTACAGTTTCACTATGATGGTTTATGATAGATGCCATCTATTCATCGCGGTTCAGTGCCACTAGGATTAATTCCATTCTACAGCAATGGCTTTATAAGATGCTCAATGCTCATCCAACACGAAAGCCTTCAGTCAGCTCTTGCGTGGGATGATTACACTCACCAACTAAACTTCTGTGACTGAATATACAAACAACTGATTTGCACACAAGGAGTCACTGGATAGTGACATGGAAAGGTAAATAATCTGAATTATCTATCCCAAATCGATTGCAGCAAATTTTCAATTGCAGAGAGTCCCGAGAAAAGTCGGAGAAGCCATAGTCTGGCTCGAACCACTGACTATCATGACATATCTTGTCCCATCTAAAATGCACATCGCTACAATAATGGGACAAACATGGTATTGTAAACTATGTAACAGGAGAGATTTGCTTTGATATTATATTCATATTGGGCAGCGTAGGTTACCAGGCTCCTTCAAATACTACTAGCTTTCCAGGACATCACCTCGTAGTTAACACTCCTAGTCACAGTCCCATCCACCCCTGGTGAGCGTAGTTCACTGACGGAAAAAGGAGGAGAAAGGGAGGATGGGATGACATAGAGAGAGGCTGCAACCCTCTCCAGCAGAGTTTGTCGACAGACTCAGTATGTCTTGCTAGTAAAAATGATTGAATGTGAGAGACATACAAAAACAGAGTGCAATGGGGAAAGTTACTGGAACATAAATATATGAAGGAGATGGAAAAACAAAAAATGAGAGATAAAGAAGACATGACAAATCTTCAGAATGACTGGAGACTGAAGCTCACAAGGGCAGAGAAAGAAAGACTCAGCACATTTGTGAGATTTAGCATTTTTTTATTATTAATACTCAACACTTCATTTTTGTTCATCATGTACAAAGAGTAATAAGTCATATTGTAGCACTTATCATTGAATATATCAGTATTATCCCTATTAGCGGTGCCATGATAATTTTTTGCAAATTTGCAATTCCTTAATTCCTTGTTATAGTGAATAATTTAATAATTTCCATACAAAAAAAATGAAGGAATGAGTTTCAACGTTTTCTCCAATATTCATATTTATACAATCTGTACAAGTATTATTATTATTGTTTTTTTAAATAATTTTCGGTTTGTATACTGGTGTAAAAATTGTGTAACATTTTAAAGAAAGGGCCACAAAAGGAGAAAATAATGGCCTAGATTAATATGTATACAGTTGATAGTATTCATATTACATTTTGCCCACTCATGGTCATTTCAATCAGAATATGCAGTTAATGTAAAGAAAGATAACAAACCTTGCCCCAAAATGCAGGTTGTCTGTACACACTGTCAGTACTGAGCAATGTATCTTTATAAAATGTATTTCCCAACAACTCCTTTACTAATGGTACCCACATAGCTATAGGCTTATACTTCTCAGGTAACATATCTTAATAATGAAGACAAGAAAATAAAACAATTGAAAATCATGTTAAATGGGTTCACAGTTATTACATATGATACTTTATTTCCACAAATAAACACGCATGTTCCGACAACTGATCAATCGCTCAAGCGCACACACATTTTCACCATTTTCATTCCATCAAAAAAATGAGAGCACATAAAAAATGTGCAACATCAATCCATCAATATTCATAAGATATATGTCTTAAATTTGTGAGATTATGCCTGTAACCAATGTGTTATCAATGTTTCATATTATTACTGTCAACGTTTATATTGTTATACAAATATTTAAAACACTGTAAATAAGTAAAATAGTATGATAAAAACACAATAAATCCAAAGTGTTTTTATACTTTGAAATGCATAAATAAACCATGGTTGTAGATGTTATGTTTCCTCAATACGGGTTCAACCTGAAGGATCCACCAATCAAAGCATTGGTCTATCTGTCAGTCATTTTGCTTCATTTAAATAAATGTGTCTCGGCATGCTAGTGCACAGTGTGTGGCTGGGACCAAAAGGCCTTGGTATAAACACTGCTCTCTGAAGTAGTTGAGGTAAAGGGTATGAAAGCCTATTAAAGCAGCATCAACATAAACCTCCTTGTCCAAGCAGTGAAAAACTGTTAAGACCAGTGATTTCAAGTTTCTCACGATTCTTATCACAATGTTTGTTAACATTTTTAGGGATTCTTCCATTCAAAACATACATGAATTGGTTCCCACACATAAAGAGTCCAAGGGATCATGCAGTTTATTGCGAATGAGTAAATTCAAAATAAAGAGTTTAACAAAAAAGCTGATTCAATGTCATTGAAAATAAATGAATGAATTTGAATAATTTTTTTTTAAATGAACGTGTTTTCTCCAAAAAGTTGACATTAAACTGTTTGACACATGTTAGGAGCAACAAAATTAATACAAAAGACAGCCAAGAAATTAGTAATACATGAATGGCACAGAAGACATTATAAATTCTCACACATGCACGTCAAAACCTTTGAAACATTGGAGAGTTGTTCAAAGATAAATAAATCACAATTTAAGCAAATTATATCAGATCATTGTCATAGATTAATTGATTCTCCCTGACATAACTGCATGTGATGTGTGTGAGAAGACATGTCATCATTCTTTAGGGGTTTGAGATGGATTCTTCAATATGATGAACCTACTAAATTGACTTTCCCTCATTTGAACACGGTTATGATATGAGTTACACAGAGAAATGTCCAATGTGTTGTGCCCAGTACTACTGACAAAGTGGTTCCTTACCACAAACACAGAATGAAGAGAAGCAGCCAATCCTTCTGCATGGCACAAACTCTATGTACACCGGGCAACATAACACAAATAAACCTGTAAATAATGAAGATTGCTTAAAATGAAGGATCACAATATACTTTCTTTATATGCAAATGTCAGCTATGTATACATGTAATACTGTATTACATAAATGTATAGATCATTTTGTGTTGTAAAGCATGAAGAGTAGCCTTAAAGAGAATCTAACACAATTCAAGGGAAACTTAGCAAAGACTCCTAAACAAAACTTTCCCGCTTATTATCAAATGTCTACACCTACACTAAATTATTCTCAATTTCCAACACTTGATTGAAAATAAGCAAAAGCATATTCTTAAAATAATTATTATATTAATTGGTAAACTATCATAATGTATGTAAACATGAAATTTAAAGCAAATAAATGGTTAATTATTATCCTTTATTATTAGTAATATTTGTCTTAACTACATTTTGCATATTTTTGTATTTTGCATTTTTATGTTTTTATTACATTTTGTTTTTTTCATAAATTTTTGTAAAACATATTGAAAGTTACATCCTGTCTGTCTGTCTGCTTGCTTACTGTACAAAGTGAAAATTTGTGCACATATATTTACAGCGAAAAAAGAAAACATACTAATGCTGATATTGATTGATAACAACATAAATTTCTCACTATATCATTTATTTCTTCCTTAATTATTCAATTGCTTCTTTAAAATGTCTGATATTGGCCAACCATCTAAAACATGTGCATATAAAATTTCAAAGATACCCATCCATTTTATTAAGTAACTGGGGGTGGGGGAGTAGATTGATTTAAGGCTAACTTGATGGGTTTCATCTCAATGGTTTGAAGAGCAATGAGGATAGTGAATACATTATTAGATTATCCGCAGGTCTAGAAAAACACAGCTGTTATTAATCATTGTTTCTGCCATCTTTCACCTCGAAGTTCCAGAGGTGCAGTTTGACCATCCTGAAGGTAGGGATTCTAATGACAACACTGCGCAATCTATTCAATCAGCACCTTCAATGTCATTTCACTCTCAACACAATTTCTTGCAGCCTTTGAAATTACAACACAATAATTGAAAACAAACCTTAAATGACTAAGCGGCTTAAATTTGATACAATAGCTTGTGTCCTCAATGTCAGTTTTAGATTATCATTCATGACTTTTTGAAAGTCTGGGCTCAAACCCTGGGATGTGGTCTGGAGCCAAAAATACTTTTAAAGCATTCAACATGAGTGTTCTCTAGATATTCTCAATCATGCTGTCTCATTCTTAGCAAAAATCCCTTTCGTAGACATGGTCATGACTCACATTCAGGCTTTAAATAATACCTTTACCATCTATTCAGCAATATCTTTTAGTGGGGATTTTAGATAAATTTGGTATTACAGAGCATACATCTACAGTATAATACACATTAAACAGTGACTGAACTCCAACTGCCTTTGCAATGCTTCTTCAACGTGCCTCAGAGGCCTGTATAGACCTTCGTAAATTCAGCGTGAACGCAACAGGTTTAAGTTAAGTGTGGTGGTAAAAAGTGAGCCTAGGAGGCTGCTGGCTGTTTTGTTGAAACCTGAATCCAAAAAGGTGATAAAATGCTTGTTACTACGAGGCACGGCAGTCTGACAGTGTTTGTGGTGACAGGTTTATGAAGCGCTCCTATTGGTATTGTAATGTTTGTGTATTAATGTCCACATTAAGTTGTATCAAACATTTTCATCACATATCGTGAAGGTTATTGTTTTAAAACACACCACAGTCGATCAGTCAGTAAATAACAACATGGATTTAGAGTAGCAGGCTTTCCCTCGTGGGGAATGGGATATTCTACACAACTTAACACCTTCTTCATTATGCATCATGTTGTTCCACTACGTCCACTCATCTCTCTGGGGTACACGCCACTTGGAGTCCGTTAAGGCACGTCCTTCACTCAGTACCTTCAGCGATCTGCTTTTTGACTAGAAATGTCTTTCACAGTTGTAGACCAACAAAAGTTCAGAAATGGGGTGTGAAATCGCTTGAAACGTCAAACTAAGAACTCAAGAAGAACCTTTCAGTACTGTGCAAATGATGTCTTCCAGATCCTTTTGTAACATTTTGAAAAACTGCAAATAAAATATGAGCATGGAAAGTAGATCATTTAAATAAAAACAAGAGACCTATTAACTTTTCTCACCATCTTTCAGACTTGTTAGTTAAATCAGATCATATTCCTGCCACCATGAGGCAGACAAAGAAATAACTACAAATATTAAACAATATTGAAATATCAAAGGAACACAAAACAAACATAATGTCAAGGAGTATTATCATTCATAATACTAAATCACTTCTTATTCACAAAGTTATTCGTATTATTGTTTTACCCTGTTATTTCAGTAAGAATATCTTATTTTTCATTCATGATTGTATTTTCATAGCAAACAAGATTCAAGAGTTGTTTGGATAGGAGGGTACAGAGCAGGAGATTGACATTTCAAAAGTGCAGGGGCACCATGGCCGTTGTTTTCCAACAAACTACTTTCCAGTCAGAGCTATCATAAACATGACAACATGTCCTTTCTTGGACAACACTTGACCAGATGGCACCTGCTCATCACCCCACTCATTTTCAGAATTACTCTTTAGGTGTGACTGTAAACCATTTGGCTCAAACTTGCAGTATCATATTCAAAGAGGTGTGACTTCTGTGTGATTTTTGAGGCTGTGTAGAAAGCAATGGACACATAAGTGATAGGGTTAACATAACCCCACCCACGCCACTTATCGTCTCTTGAATTCATTGTTTTGTAACAAAATAGCTGGGCATGAATGTTCACATCTTTCTCTCAAACACTCCCCTGCTGTTTTTTGCATTTTCATAAATCTGTTATTCACCTTTTCTTGCCTAACTGTTCTCCTTCTCTGCAAGAGCTGGTGGTGGCTGCATTGTCTTTCCTGACTTCCCGACAAATTCCTTTGCCTTACTACCTTCCTGCTTCCCCACCTTTTCTCTCTTTACACATCCGACTCTATGCTGGAAAGTTTCTCGTACACGTGCCCATTACTGCTATTGAACGGGCGCTGTGGTGGCCCCAAACCCAGCATGGAGCCATGGAGATTCCCTCCCAGGCACAGCTCCTTGGGGAGCCTGGGGGACATGTTGGACATGGCATTTGCTGGCAAGAAGGATCCTACACCCACGGAGCCCCGGAAGTCACATCGGCTGTTTTGTGGGGGCATCTGCATCTGCTGTTGCTGTTGCTTTTTCATGTAATATTGTTTAGCGCCATGCAAGAGACACTGGTCATCGCCGAAGGTAGGAATGAAGGGGTTTTGGTTGACCCTATCTGGGTAGAGAGATTTGGATAAGGAGTAGGCTCCGCCTCCACCTCCCTCCATCATGGCTCTCTCTCTGTCCCTGGTGTCTCTCTCCCCCACTGAGCGTCGGTGAAGGCCTTCGCCACCTCGGAACAAGCCGAACGGCGACCCAGCTCCTCTGGCACTCTCACCACCATAGAACAGAGGGTCTCTGTCTCGCTCCCTCTCCCTCTCAGAGCCTCCGTGCCTGTCAAATATGTTGGTGAAGGGGCTAACACCCTCCATGTAGCGCTCCTTCTCTTTCAAGCTAACACTTCTTGGAGGGGGCAACATTCCGCCCATCCCCGGATCCCCCATGACACCCCCAACATCACCTGTCTCCTCCTTCTGAAGGTCTACGAAAGCATCGTACGAGTGTTGCCGTCGGAGGGGCTTTCCGAAGCCCGAAGACTTCCTACGCTGGGCTTGGGTTTGAGGCTGGGCACCTCCGCTTTTCCCACCCCCCATCTGTTCTAAGAGATGGTTGTTGTCCTCGCTGATGTCATACAGGTTACCTGTCTTTTTGCAGCCCTCGCAGCGCATGCAGGTGGCAGAGCTGGGGCGGCTATTCCCGCCACCCCCTGAGGATCCACAGCTAACACCTCCACTGTACCCTCCCCCCCTGTCCCCCACCCCGCCGCCATGCATCAACACCTGCTTGCCCCCTCCTCCGCTGGCACGACAGTTCCGACACTCCCAGTCGCCCCCTGCCAGCCCGGCCCCAGATGTTCCTCCACCACCCTTGGACTCTGGCTTCTTGGGTTTGCTTTGTTTCAGAAAGTCGTCTACCGAGACCAAGCTGGTGCAGTTCCCTCCCACCCCCCCCCCCCCCCCCCCCGGGCCATCTGTCAGGTCCACATGTTCCCACTGCGGCACGCCGTCTTTGGGACGGAACTGGTCCAAATAGAAGTCCCTCACACTCTCTTTGTCACGAAACAGGTAGGATGTGCTCCCTGAGTTGCCGCCTCTCTTGCGCTCAGAGGGCAGCAGAGGCGGAGAGGAGCGGTGGCCGTGGTAGTGGTGGTAGCCAGTGTGGTAGGGCTTCCTTCGGTAGCCCAGCTCAATCTCATCCAGCTCTCGTCTTGACTTGGCTGATGCTGGTCTCTTCTTCAGGCTGTCGCGGTACTGCTTGCGCTTCTTCGCGTTGCCCTCCAGGTTCCCGTATGTTACGGTGTGAGTGGAGATGTCTGAAACATCTGAACGTATGTTCCCATCATCCTCTCTACCCCCTCCCCCACAGTACCTGTCATGCCCAGGGGTGTACCCCGAGCTGGAGGCCCCTCCCTTAAAGGAGAACTTCCCGTACAGGTCTGCCAGACCAGATTTAAAGCCTGGTGGTGGGGTCTGACCAGAAATCAGGTCAAACTTGCTCATGTTCCTGTGAGTCAGAGCAGATCGCGGCTGGGTGGTGAAGATTGGTGCCACTCCTCCCCCAAGACTGTCACAGTCGAACATGCCCCCTTCCAGAGAGCTGTTGCTGCCCAGGCTGTGGGGCCGGTTGAGGGGCGGACCGCTGAGCCCCAGCGCAGAGCCTCCGTGGTGGTGCAAGTAATGGTCCTGGTACAGGTTGCTGTCCTTTAGGTGAAGGTTCCCAAAAGTTCTCTCCACCTCATTGATGTAGTCGCTGAACATGTTCTCCTCCGGCATGTATGGAGGCTTACAGTCCGAGTGACCGGCCAGGCTGCGGCGGTGCTCTGAGATGTCATACACGGACGACTCACGGCGAATGAAGTCCAGAGCGCTGTGAGGGGAGCCATTGACCCCAGACAAGGAGGCCATGTTCTTAGCAGTACGGAGCAGACGCAGGATGTTGGAGTGGGTATTGTTCATGGTGGCCGATGGCGAATCGAGTGCTGAGCCACTCTTCTCCTCGATCTGGACCCCGTGGATGCAGCTGTAGATGCCCTGTAAGTGAAGAGGATCATTAAGCAGTGTTACGGAGGGGAAACAATCCCGGCTAAAGATAGAGCTGCTTCCAACCAGAGATTGTTAGGTAGCAAACCTAGGTAAAGAGCCGGGCAGCCGCTGTATGCTGAACGGTAGGCAAGGGACCACATACTGTCCTATCTACATAGATAACACGTCTACTGATTCTTGTTGGGGCTTGTTTCTTCCTTCTGCATTAAGTGTCAAAATGCAAATTAGCATGGACTGATGTAATACATGTAAGGTACATCTGCTGTGAATGTGACCGAGAGGAGCCAGCTGGTCGGGAAAGGTGAGCTCGGGATGATTGATATCGACAGAAGAGCAGTAAAGCTTTATGGGCCCTCCGAGGTCAATACCTTTAATCAATGTGATTAGAATTCAGCTGAACAATACCCTTTGGCAGTTATTAAATACCTCTGACTCAATACATATACCCTAAGTTTATACATATATCGCCATGAAATAATGAAAAATTCCAGAGAGTGTATAAGGCCAGGGGGCAGGAGGAACGAGCATATTGTTGACAGGAAGACAAACTGTGCCATTTGCATCCTGTGATGTAAAATACGATATTCAAATCAAAATAGATGTGGGTTGAGCTGAACGAGGTGTGACAAATGTATGAGGGCGATCAGATCAATCTGATCCAATGATTTTCTTAAGGGGCTTTTTTAAGTCTGGAAAATTACAACCGAGGTAATGGGACCCGTTGGCCACCATTAAAGGTCAAAGGTGAAGTGACCAATGTCCACTGCCAGATTCCCTTTAAGGGGTCACTTTGATGTCATCTGTCTACTCCTGCCATGACAAATGTAATGCCACCCTTGTACCTTGTAATCTGTGTCCTCATTTGACTTTAGTTGTCTCTGTCCATCTGGATGTCTACTCTTCCTAATGCCCTCCACTGTCCCATTGTCTTCTCACCATGAGAGTTTATTACAGTCTGTGACCTGCTGTCCTCAAATTCTCTCAACCGTTAGCCCTTAGCTATGTTAGATGACATCGAGAATGGGTCAGGAGCTACATGTTTCCTCCATTTCAGTTGCTTGCAGACATGAAAATACGAAAAAATAGAATGCCTTATCATTCTTGGGCAAGTCTCAGTGGTGCTTCACAGTCATCTCCAGATGCCTACGTAAACACTGACATGCTATCTTTGGGCAGGGCGATGGGAATTGAGATAGCTCTGGCCTGAGGGTTGTAAAAATAAAAACATAACATTAAGGCACCTGAAAGTTATGATTTTGATGTGGTTTTAAATTCAAAGAGTTAATCTGTGCTTGAGTAGCCTGTACATAGCCTCATGGAACAATACAATAATAAGACAAAGCCATTAGGCTTAATACATGTACAGTATTCATTAGAGCATTTGTTAACTAAATTCATTAGACCGTTACTGAATCAATAGAATGAATAACTAAATTCATTAGACCGTTACTGAATCAATAGAATGAATAACTAAATTCATTAGACCGTTACTGAATCAATAGAATGAATAACTAAATTCATTAGACCGTTACTGAATCAATAGAATGAATAACTAAATTCATTAGACCGTTACTGAATCAATAG
>JACXGM010005614.1:0-34703 GCA_016801145.1 Umbra pygmaea
TGTGTGTGTGTGTGTGTGTGTGTGTGTGTGTGTGTGTGTGTGTGTGTGTGTGTGTGTGTGTGTGTGTGTGTGTGTGTGTGTGTGTGTGTGTGTGTGTGTGTGTGTGTGTGTGTGTGTGTGTGTGTGTGTGTGTGTGTGTGTGTGTGTGTGTGTGTGTGTGTGTGTGTGTGTATGTTGATGTAGGTGCAATTGTGTGTGTGTGATTCTCGGTCAGAAGCTCTATACTCATAAAACACTGTTTCAATTTGTATAATGTTTAGTTTAACTGACATACACATGAGGTGTTTTAATTTGTTAACACATAAGGTCTAGAAATTTCAACAGATACTTGTAGAATAAAATATTTTGAAAAAACAAAAGAAATAGCCACAAGGCATCTGAACTATAACAAGTGTACAGAATATATTGAATATCAAAATAAAATGATTTCTTACACTTTTTGATCTTGGTTCTATTGCAAGCCACATTAAGGTTTTGCAGGGGTTGTTATGTCTACAGATTGTCTAGGGTTCCAACAAATCTCCTTCGACATGCTTCCAAACATACTGTACCACCCAACTTTGCATGGACAAAACCAGTGACAACCATGTGAGGTATACACTTCATTATGTAATTATTTTCACAGAGTTTTCAACTTTGGAGTTGTCAAAATGATGTAAACTTTAGGTTTGGCAATAAAATGTGATTTTTACAACTGCACCCATGATCTCTGCTTCTAATGTAATTGAACATTTAGGCTATATTACACTAATTAATTTGTTGCCTATAACTTCAAGTTTTTTTTTTCATCGACATTGTTATCTGACCACTTTTTATTTCGGCTGTGATCCTTTGAGGCTGCAGCATTTACAGTGTCTACAACCTTTTGCCACTCCAACGCATTTTTGGCATTAGTGATGCCCACACAAAGCCCTCCAAACAACATTTCCTCCTCATTTCCACTTCTCCAACAAGAAGTTGTACTTCACATTGATTGAGATTTTTTTGGGGTTTTCCTCCGTTTGCCAGGACGTCTCAATCAATTAATCTAAATTTGGGGGCGTTTCACTTACTATTTATGGCCAACTATGGGCGTGACATGAAGCCGCAAAATCTGCACCACATTTAGAGTTTGTTGTGATTTATAAAGGGAAACCGGCGTAGGACGTGTGTGCTCAAGGTTTTATAAATCACAAGGACTGCCTGATGATCAACATCTCCTGTCGAAATAGAAAACCTTACATTCAGTAATAGATTTACTAGTTTTATGGGAACAAAATGCACAAGGGGAAATGCTTTAGATGAAGCACTTTAATAATAATAATAATAATGCATTCAACTTATATAGTGCTTTTCTTCCAAGGAACCCAAAGCGCTTTTACACAGTGAAGGGGACAGCCCACCTCATCCACCACCAATGTGAAGCACCCACTTGGGTGATGCACGGCAGCCATTTTGCGCCAGAACGCTCACCACACATCAGCTATCAGGTGGAGAGGTGAGAAGTTGAATATGCCAATTAGGAAGGAGGGGGATTATTAGGTGGCCATGATTGAAGTGAGAAGCCTGGTTGGGAATTTGGCCATGACAGCGGGGTTAACACCCCTACTCTTACGATAAGTGCCATGGGATTTTTTATGACCACAGAGAGTCTGGACACCCGTTTAACGTCCCATCTGAAAGACGGCACCCTACGCAGGGCAGATGTCCCCATCACTGCCCTGGGGCATTGGGAAAGATCTTTAGACCAGAGGGAAGAGTGCCCCCTACTGGTCCTCCAACACCACTTCCAGCAGCACTGGTCTCTCATCCAGGGACTAACCAGGCCCAACCCTGCTTAGCTTTAGAAGCAAACCAGCAGTGGAATACAGGGCTCTATGCTGCTGACTTTCAATTATTCTATTTTTTACTGAAACTTAAACATACACCCCTAATAAAACAGTCCTTTAGGATTTATTATCATAATAGGATCAAATAGAGTTTTTGGCATATTTTAAAGGATTTGCATAGGAACCAATCCAGTAAGAGTATCTGCTAGAATTCTATTCACAGGATTTTTATTTGGTTGATGGCTCCAAATGATGATTACAAAATCCTAAATAATTGAGTAGGGCAACTATGGAGTTAACTGCAAGAAAACAAACAATATCCAAACAACATTAGGTTACACTCTCAAACGGTCAGAAACAGACTCCATGAGGGTGGTATGAGGGCCCAACGTCCACATATGGGGGTTGTGCTTACAGCCCAACACCGTGCAGGATGTTTGGCATTTGCCAGAGAACACCAAGATCGGCAAATTTGCCACAGATGAAAGCAGGTTCACACTGAGCACCTGACAGACGTGACAGTCTGGAGACTCCGTGGAGAAAGTTCTGCTGCCTGCAACAACCTCCAGCATGACCGGTTTGGCGGTGGGTCAGTACTGGTGTGGGGTGGCATTTCTTTGGGGGGCCGCACAGCCCTCCATGTGCTTGCCAGAGGTAGCCTGACTGCCATTAAGTACCGAGATGAGATCCTCAGACCCCTTGTGAGACCACATGCTGGTGTGGTTGGCCCTGGGTTCCTCCTAATGCAAGACAATGCTAGACCTCATGTGGCTGGAGTGTGTCAGTAGTTCCTGCAAGAGGAATTCATTGATGCTATGGACTGGCCCGCCCGTTCCCCAGACCTGAATCCGATTGAGCACATCTAAGACATCATGTCTCACTCCATCCACCAACGCCACATCGCACCACAGACTGTCCAGGAGTTGGCGGATGCTTTAGTCCAGGTCTGGGAGGACATCCCTCAGGAGACCATCCGCCACCTCATCAGGAGCATGCCCAGGCATTGTAGGGAGATCATACGGGCACTTGGAGGCCACACACACTACTGAGCCTCATTTTGACTTGTTTTAAGGACATTACATCGAAGTTGGATCAACCTGTAGTGTTTTTCCACTTTGATTTTGAGTGTGACTCCATATCTAGACCTCCATGGGTTGATAAATTTGTTTTCCATTGATAGTGTATGTGTGATTTTGTTGTCAGCACATTCAACTATGTAAAGACGAAAGTATTTTTATACGATTAGTTCATTCAGATCTAGGATGTGTTATCTTAGTGTTCCCTTTAATTTTTTGAGCAGTGTATTATAAACCCTCGGAATTTGAATGGGGGCTAAACCCTTTAACAAACTAGTTGCTCAGCAGACTTTGGTTTGACGTAAAAAAAAAATATATAAGTATTTTATAGTAAAAAACACATTGGTTTAGTGCTAGGGGCACTATTCAGTATGATCATACAGTACAAGTGTCTGGGTGTGCCATAATGAGTTTAAATTACGTTACATTTGCCTTCTTAAAAACCCTCAGATAGACATAAAAGCTCACCAGAAGAATAGTACAGTATGCTATATGAATCAAACAGCATTCCACTCAATTTAACGGTGATCAGCGGAAAATATTTTTCTAAATATGATTGAATGAGTTCGGAATACAATTTATTCAGCGGGACAAATATCATGGCATTTATTTCGGCTAAATTATGATGGTATTATGGATTAGATGCCTATTATTGTTTGTTGAAAATATTTATTTGAAGAACAGCTAGATTAGAAGGTTGTCATTGACGACGATAACAAAACCCATGATCCCACGCTATTTCCCGACGTCATCCAAGTACATCTTTTGCTATTGTTTTAATTGAGAGACCCCTAGTGGCCAAAAACTACATATTGTACATTTAAACATGTTAAGGTTTGCAGTTACTGATTTACCTGAGTGTGGGCTCTAGGTGCCAGGTGTTGCACATGAATTCTCTCCAGTCCACTGTGGTGTAGTTGATGCCATCCTCCTTGTCCTTATCAGTAGAGTTCTCATCATGCAGGGCTGTTGGGCTCTTTTGGCCAGGTCGGGTGGAGAAAATCCGAGGGTTGAAAAGTGCTGCAGACCACAGAAGATTGCGTGAATCGATAAACAGTTCTTTACTTTTATGGCTATTAGTGAGTAGTTTATTTTAACCTAAATAAATATATTACTTCATTTGTTCTATTGGTCAAATGTAAGGTAGAGCTGTTTGATGCATAGTGTGTTGTTGCTGTTGAAATTTCATGTGCTCTTACCCTTCTCTTTTTCCTTTAAGTAGGCAGAGACAAGGTCGTGTAGGAACATAATGAGCTCAGCGTCCATGGTGACACATATGTGGTCGGTGAACTCAGTCACCACACTGCACTCCACCTTGGGCTTACTGTTGGAATCTGAAACAGCGAGGAAGCACAAGTGTTGTTACCTTGCTTTTCAAGAAAGTCGTACAACCACAACTAAGATGATAGGTAACAAGAAATGAACAAATATTGGACAGATCTGTGGGATGGAGAGGGGTGCGCACATGGTACATCCAACCACGTCACCCAGCCGCTGATTCTGTCTTACGCCCCAACACGGAAGCCATTAGTCAGATCATGCATGGAATGATTACATTCACTGATTATACTTCCACAATTTAATTTACAGGCGCCCTATCTGGGCTCAAGGTGTTGCTGGAGAGCAACATGGCAGGATAGATAATCTGATTTATTTAACCCAAATCCCAGGCAGCGCTATTCCAATTTCTGCTCCCTCGTGCATTAGGTCCGGGGAAAGTCACAGAACCCATAGTCAGGCTCAACCACTGACGATCATGACGTAGACTTACCTGCAATGCAGCGACTTAGCCCACTACACCCTGCAAATACTGAGCTATGTTGCATGTAACATTTAAAAAAAGATAATTTCACACCAATATAATATTATAGACTATAACAACCATTATTGGATACAACAATGAGCCTTTCATTAAATTGTTATGATATTGTGGAAGACAGTGACTCCTGGGTGGAGCAAAGTTCTAAAACACTGAACCACAGTGCGTAGGTGTCCAATTTATTCTAGTAGCCCAACTAGACCAGTAACAACATGTCTCTCCGATGTCTCAGAAACGATTACAATATATATGAGTCCTTGAAGAACTCACGGTTATCAATTGAGACATGCATTTCTGCAAGCAAAAGTGGTGCGTCTCGCAATGCGAGGCTCGCATCAATCGAACATTCTATAATATACATTTTAATCTACTGCTGCTATTATACAATACAATAGTGGATTGTTCAATTTCCAGTTGGATTTTCTATAATCACTTTTATAAGTGGAATTTAATTCAAATGTACAGTTTTGATCACATTGAAGTCCACGTAAACAAAACGTTCCTTCTTTAGTCTTTGTAAGTCAGATTGAGTAGAATGACGTAATGGTCTGATTTCCCAAAAGGCGGGATGTGGGATTGTCCTGTGGGAATTCTGAAATGGTGTGTAGCTGTGGTACAATGTTTTGCTGCAGGTGGGGCAGTCGATATTTTTAATGTACTGGTACTACTGTCATCAAGTCCCCTGTCACAACAAATGCTGCCTCGGGATAAGTGTTTTCGAGTTTGTTGAGTGGACAATAGAATTCCTTACTAGCGTAGTTATGCTGTTCGCATTACACCATAAATTGTTAGTAAATAAGAAGAGAGAGTTATCACCCTGTTGACGCAATTAACTTTGTAACCCGGTTTGCTGGATATATTCTGTCTTGATTGTGGAGGTGAGCCATGTTTCGGAAAAAACAGAGGATATTACAATGTTTGATGTCTCTCTGGAAGGCGAACCTTGTCCTTAATTTGTCTAATTTGTTTACCAAGGACTGTACTTTGGCAAAAATAATAATTTTTCACAATTCTCCTTGCTGTTTGGACTAAGTTTGAATCAAAGAAGAAAATGTATTCATAAAACAATAATGACTGTGTATGGCTTTGTTAGATTATTAACAAACAATCACGAGAAGTAAAACATTTTTTACCTAAAACATTTTCACCTCATGGGTAAAACTGAGATATGCTGAGAAATAAGTGAGAAATGCTGCATGCCATGTTCGACTGGCAAACAAAAATAAATAACAAAAAAAATAATTGAAAAGGCAATATACTCATAGCCTGGAAATCCAAACTAAAATCTGACAGATTAAGGGTCTGGCACTGAGTAATGAAAATGGTCCAACTTTAGGGGCAGCACAAAGGATGCATTTGAAAATCTTACTGCACGCAATCACAACAACAGCGGCGCTAACTGGTGGATTAAACTCTTGCCTTATCTGGTCGGAAAAACAGCAAAAAACATCCTTTTTGCAAAGGAACGATTCGAGCGCCATCTCCTGTTCCTATTTTAGATAAAAGTCAAGCATAACTCATTCATTGTAATGGCCAAAGCCATTTCAAACAACTGGATTTCATCCGTAGCAATCTTGCAATATTTACTAATGACCTCGACATCGCAGCACTGTCGTCACCGGTCTAGCTCGCCTCTGGCCCGCCTATATCAGATACACGATGTGATTGGTGCAGCTCGGCTACAAGGACATGGTTAATGAGCATCATTACTGAATGCCAGAGTGACTCGCTGAGCAAATTAAAATTGTACTCTCGCGAGAACTCTTGATTTCCAGGGTAATATACTCATAGTTTCCACCACTATTGGGTCTAAACAAAAAATGAGAATAAGAAAAAAATTAATAAAAACAGAGCCAACTTTTCCGCTAAAATAATAGACTATTATGGTCTATTGAAAACTGATTAAAGACCAATTTAACCTACCGGTCAAGGAGGGTTCGTCAGGATCTTGAACATGGATCGACTTGAAATCCAGCTGCATCCTAGGTAGGGCAAAGATGGTCTCTGTCTCATGGTTGTAGCTGGATGAACCGCGGAAACTGCTGAGTAAGCTGGAACTCTTGGTGGCTGCCCCACTTTCTGGGTTGTCGGCGTCCACGTTCCGCAATAGGTTCAGCTCTGGGAAATGGGATAACTTTAAATATGGGTGATTGCAATATAGTGTGTCAAGAAAATTAGTAGATTTTGTCTAAGACATTGGTATTAGTAATGAGCATTCCGAATCACTAAAGTGCACTGAATCATTTAGTTCAGTTCTTTTAAAAGATTCAGATCTTTTGACTCTGCTTAATTCCATCTCATGATGACACCATAATGTTTTCTATAATAGCGCTGAATTAAATGTTTCCAGCACACATGAAAACAAATTAACAACAGTTTTTTCACAACAATAAGCAAAGGATTTAGTCTGTGTAAAGTAAACATTTGACGACATCAGTTATGATGACATTTAACACGTGACACAGACCCTATGAACTACGTTATAATTTGAATGATTTAGTTAGCTTAACATGACCACATTATGGACAGGAACAGCTTTGAAAGATTACTTAATAATTCCTTTAAGCTACATTTTATGTTATTGTATTATTTGGTTAACATACTTAATAACATTTAGTTAACATGTTTCATGCATGTCATTGCAAAAAGGGGAAGGCAGGGTCATCTGATAAGTGAAGTATTTCGTAAAACTAATTTTAAACATAATTTAAATGCTTTACTTAGTATGTCCAACACAATTCCATTAAAAATAGAAGATTTTTAGGAAACTGTAGTCTACCATTAATATAGACTATCCAACTCAACTCTTCCTAATCTAACATAACCCTGGAGTAACACAAATAACCTTCATTGCTAATAATCTAATTTTGTATTGGCAAACAATGTATAAATAACACAATTCATAGAAAAGCCCAATTCTAATTGGCTGTAGTGGCCTTGGCCGAAGTTAACACGGTGGCTTGTCTATTTAGCTAGTAGCGTGTACGGCACTGTCCCTGAAATGTCATACAAACTCCATGCTGAATGGATTGTGCTCATCAAGTCTGGATGTAGAGTCTCTTTGTTAGTGAGAGGTGTTGAAAAGCAACTCTGACTGCCCTCTGTGTGACATCACCAACATCTGCATGATATTGACATGCGCAAATGTGATTCAAATGAACAAATCTTTTAGAGCAGTTCACTGAAAATATTAGTTGAAAAAGCACAAATCCTTCAGGACTCGCACATCACAAGTGTTATTTAGTAGACGTTACCCTCATTCCTCATGGCAGTCACATAGTTGAACCACTCTTTGACGGTGGCTACTCCATGAGGGGGGTTTTCATGGCGGCGACGGGTGATTTTGGTGATGGTGGCCATTGGGCTTTCTAGCGCACCGCAGGGTTTGGTTACCATGGTGTTGTGACCCAAATGGAAATCCAAAGTCTGCACAATATAGGTGGAGTCATCAATGGAGCCTGAATAAATAGAAAAGAGGTTTAAGTTAAGAGGAAGTTTTGGCAGCATGCTTTCACCCCCAAATCCTATGTCATGAAAGCATTACCATCCTCTAAAATCTTCTGGGCCTCAGTCCAAAAGGCTATGTTGGGCTCCTCCAAATGGAATAGGGCCCAGGACTTGGAGCGAAAGTTAGGCCCGTGGAAGCAGGCCAGGGTCATGTGGTTGCCATGAAGACTCATGGAGCCACCCAGTTGAACAGCATCCTCTGGGAGAGGCATCTGGAAGAGGGAGATGTGGCATCCAGCGATCACCTTCAGAACCCCAGGCCAGTGACGATGGTGGGCTGCATCCATGTCTATGGGAGATGGAATGCCATTATGTCGCTACAGAACAAGGATTAATGAGAGGAAGGATGGAAACTAGGAAAGAGAAAACGGCAGAGGATAAATCATTGACTTTATAAACCAAGTACTTATGGATCCGTACATAATTCTGCTGCGCCTTTTTCAAGGTTGATGACCGGAGCCTTGGGGGGCAGATAAGGCACTGGACCCCATGTGGACAACGCTCGTTTGCTGGTGTCAAACTGCTGTGTGAAAAACTCCTGCAGCTTCATCCCAATCTTAATCAGGTCAGGGGTAGTGGAGCGTGAAATGATGACCTGGAAAATATCCCACTGCAAGTCCCCATGGACAAAGATTTCACTAGAGAGAGAAATAGATCAAAAGGGAAGTGAAAGAGCCAGAGTGAAAAACAAAACTAAATTAAAGAAAAAACAGGACTGTACAGTGGTGTGAGATATGTGAACACTAGAAAGTTCTGTATACCTATAATACAACCCCAATTCCAAAAATATGAGCAGATATTAATTTAAAACCTGAAAATAGATAGTGGACATGATTCAAGAAATCTTACAAGAGTCTATTATTTCATTAACTGATTAAATTGATCCAACATGAAACTTTTAGAGGCTGACCAATATGGAATTTTTGATTTAAATTGATTTGAAGGAGGCAAAATCACTTCGTTATCGATTTGTCAATATATATATATATATTTTAGATGGAATCAACACAGTATCTTTTCACATAACATTTGGATCCAAAGAGTGAAATATTTAATAGGATAATTTCTTAAATAAATATAACAATTATTATTGAGATGATTTTTCTAAAAGTTGCATTTTTTATAATAATAATAATAATAATAATAATAATAATATGTTATTTCATACGTGCACTGTAGCTTCCATATGGGTGTTAGGGAGGTTAGCTAATTTACCTTTTCTCTGATAGGCTGGTCTCCACAGTGCACAGGTTGACCTTCCACTCATCCTGGAGCTGTAGGTCTGCATTGCTGAAGATGCCCATCAGAATGCTGGAGCCCATGTAGTCCACACGTGCCTCTGTGGAGCCCATGGTGATCTGGATCTTATGGCTAGGCTGTTGGTTGGGGTGCTCTGAGATATGTGCTTCAACAATAAAATATGTTGTCAAAGGAATATCATATTGCCGGGGATAATTACAGCAGATGTGGTTGTCATTTTAACAGCAACAAACAAAGCTATTTTTCAATCAATGTATTTGGAATTGCACAATAAGTTAACATCACATGCAAATGACATAAACCGATCAGCCATTACGTTATGACTGCCTGCCTAATATTGTGTCTGCCCCCCTTCGCTGTCAAAACAGCAGCCCCCTACGCAACAAACTGTGATGCACTGTGTGTTCTGACACCTATCAGAATCAGCAAGAACTATTTCAGCAATTTCAGCAGTAGCTTGTCTGTTATATAGGACAACACAGGCCAGCCTTCGCTCCCCACATCCGTCAATAAGCATTGGCCGCCCATGACCCTGTCGCCAGTTTAACGCTTTTCCTTCCTCGGATCACTTTTGATAGGTACAGACCACTGCAGACCAGGAACACCCCACAAGAGCTGCAGTTTTAGAGATGCTCTGACCCAGTCATCTAGCCATCAAAACTTGGCCTTTGTCAAAGTCGCTCAAAACCTTATGCTTGCCCATTGTTCCTGCTTCTAACACATCAACTTTAAGGACAAAATACAGAAGAAGGGAGAGCGAAAGCTGGCCCGTGTGGTCCGAATCAACTGACAAGCTAATGTAGCTCAAATTGCTAAAAAAGTTCATGCTGGTTCTGATAGAAAGGTGTCAGAACAGAGTGCATCGCAGATTTTGTTGCATATTGAGCTGCTGTTCTGGTAGAAGAGGGGACCAGCACATTATTAGGCAGGTGGTCAATGTTATGGCTGATCGGTGTAGTAGATGTGTCCCCATCCCTCTACTTACAGACCATCTCCAGAGTGTTGACATCTATATTGCCCCCCACCACGCCACCTTTCGAATCTAGTTTGGAGCAACCCAATCCCACGGACATGCTGATTTCTCTGTCTCTGTTACTACCCACTGACAGGCGACCCTGACTCTTTAGTCCACTGGTGGTCCAGCTAGAGGTTAACAGAGCAAAAGGAAACACTGATTATAACAGAAATACAGTCACATTTGATGAACATCTTTTTATGTAGGTTTATTTAGTGAGAGTATGTTGGCAAAGAAGGAAAAAAGAGCCCCACGTGTTGTTGCCCATGACATTGCTCATGTTCATCTGGACATTGAGCTGCTTCAGGTTAATGGCAAACACAACAAGGGTCTCCCACGGGGTCCCCTGGGGGCCAGCCGCTTTGCCGTTTCTGCTGAACGACGGTGTCGACGTCTTAGTGACAGAATCTGCATGGGAAGCAAAGAAATACAAGAAAACAGCATGCTCAAAACGGCTAAAGTGCTGCTTGAATGTATCTGAACCTCTTATGTAATTATAGATTGTCTTAGTGTTCATCATTTCTTTTTTCATTTAAGGCCCTGTCTTAGACCCTATGATCTGTGAACTGTACATGGCACAGACAACATGTTTTGTTTCTTTATAGTGTTATAGTCTAACACTGTCACCTAAACAAATTGAGTGTTTCTACAGTGCTCTTGTACAATCCATAAAGGTAAATACACCTCAAACCTGAATAGTTAAAAGAAAAGTGAGGTAATGGCTTTCTTTGGAGAATATCTATGTCTACACAATTGTTAGGCAACTATTAATGTGCAGAATATTTATGCAACTAAATGAAAAACGATGTTTCCCCTTTTACTTGTTGATTATCATCTGTTAAAATTAAAATAATAAACAAGCAACCCAAGATTTAGAAAGAAAATAGGACAACGCAAAACAAATCAGTGACCAATATAGCCACCCTTGTTTTCAATAACAGTCATACGCCTTCCATTCATGGAGTCTGTCAGTTCCTTGATCTGCTGACTACCGACTTTTTGTGCAGCAGCAACCGCAGCCTCCCAGACACTGTTCAGAGAGGTGTACTGTTTTCCTTCACCATAAATCGACTGTTTTTAAGAAGGGACCACAAGTTCTCAATAGGGTTTAGGTCAGGTGAGGAAGGGGGCCATGTCATTATTCTTTCATCAAGTCCTTTATTGGCTAGCCACACAGTAAAGTATTTTGATGCATGCGATGGAGCATTATCCTGCATACAAATCATGGTCTTCCTGAAAAATGCAGACTTTTTCCTGTATCACGGCTTGAAGAAAGTGTCTTCTGAAAACTGGAAGTAGGTTTGAGAGTTTAGTGTGAGTCCATCTTCAACCTGAAAAGGTCCAACTAGCTTATTTTTAATAATACCAGCCCATACCAGTACCCCTCCACTACCTTACTGGCATCTGAGTGGAAGTGGAGCTCTGTGCCCATTACTGATACAGCCACGGGCTCATCCACCTGGTCTGACAAGAGTCACTCTCATCTCATCAGTCCATGGAACATTTGAAAAATCTGTCTTCAGATATTCCTTTGCCCAGTCTTGACATTTATGTGTCTTGTTTAGTGGTGGTCTTGTTTCAGCCTTCCTTACCTTGGCCATGTCTCTGAACACTGAACACCTTGTACTTCTGGGCACTCCAGGTAGGCTGCAGTTCTGGAATGTGACAGCACTGGAGGATAATGGGTACCTGGTAGGTTCACGTTTGAGTCTTGACAGTTAAATTTGCCTCCTTTTCTCTCAACACGTTTCTTGTGACCCTGTTGACTATTTGCAATAAAACATTTGATGGTTCTGTGACCACACCCCAATATCTTAACAATTTCAACAGTGCTGGATGCCTAAGAAAGAATTTTTAAAATGTTTTACTTTTCTTAGTCAGTTAAATTTTTTGGCCCATTTCGCATGAGGAACAGAAGCTGCCTAATAATTATGCACACCTTGATAAAGGGTGTTGATCTCCTTAGACCACACCCTACCCCTCTACACAAATACACATGACCTGATATGCTTAAATCCAATAAGCATTCCAGTTAATACAGCTTGGAGTTAGAACATATGTATAATAATGATGATATGGTCAAAATACTGACTTGCCTCATAATTGTGCACACAGTGTAAGAGTTAAAACTGAATTAATATAAAGTTATAGTTTAAGCAAAAGAGATTCATAAACAAAAAGTGCTAAATGCATTGCTCTGCAAGATTTATTTAAATTTTTTGTGTTTGTTTTTTCCCCATTTTTCTCCCCTCCCAATTGGTCTTGTCCAACTTCCCACTGACCCTGGCTTGTCAGCAGCTCTGAAACTCCTTGGACAGATCTGGAATGATGAAGGGCACTCAAATGGTTTATCTATCCACATGTCACCGAGCCGGACGATTGTTTTCGCACTGCTTATCCAACACAGAAGACTGTAGTCAGATCATGTAAAGGATGACTACGCTCACCATCTATACTTCCATGAATGATCTTAAAGGTGCCCAATCTGCACACAAATTTGCTGAAGAGATGTGGCAAGGTAGACAATCCAACTTACCTATACCAAATCCCAGGCAACACTATGCCAATTTGCTCTATGCCAAGAGAGAAAATTTTGAAGGATAGCACAAGAGAATATTTCTTTAAAGTGAGAAAGTTATTCAGTTTGTTAACAGTTTGAAAAAAATAGCCAGATTCAAGCTAGCAAGTGACAGATATTTTGCAGATATATTCTATACTGCTTTTTTCAAGCATTTGGTTAATTGTAGCTCAGAAAGGGCCTGGTCATCCGTAGGGGAAATAAATAAACAACAGTATCATCTGCAAAGGTGTAGTTTGCATTTATTTATAGCTGAACCAATATTATTAATATAAAAGGTGAAAAGAACTGGACCTAGAATCAATCGGTGTGGAAGACCTTTCACGGTCAAGAGAACCATCAGTGGATACACACCATGCCTTCTACTTGTTAAATAATTTTAAACCATCTACAGGCAGGCAGGTGTAGTCCAATTGATGACAACCTTAGGAAGTAATGGATAATCCACAGTGTTGAAGCCTTATCTAAATCAATAAATAGAGCGGCACAGTGTTTCCTTTCGTCAATACCACTTATAAATGTCATACAGGACCAGAGCAACAGCAGAGGTGGTACTATGACCTGGTCTGAAGCCAGACTGATATGCGTTCAAAATACAATTTCTATCTAAAAGGAGCACAACTGCTGGTTAATCTTTTTTTTAATGTTCACAAGACAAGAAAGCCTAAAAATAGGTAACGAAATTGCCCTAACTAGGACACAGTTACCTTACTGGTGGCCACCACCATAAATTCTGCTGTAACATCATGTAGGTAAAAAAGGCAATTTCTTTAATTTGTGGCCTCAATTTTCTTCTCATCAACTGAACAGCCCCTTTTGACTACTGGCTAAATGCTCTCCACCACTAAGCTACACTGTCACACAAATATAAATTTGCAGGGGCTGACCTGTTTTGATCTTAAAAAATTTAATTACAATGAAAAAATAATAAATTACATAATTTTTTTACTTGATTTCACTGTTATTAGAAAAAAAAATCTAACTGAACAAAATCACTACGTACCATTTGTAATTATTTATTTGCAGAAAAAATGTTGTTGTCTATTTTGGAAGGCCATCCATTTCTAGTAAAATAATTTAAATGTATTGTACTCTTCCATTTATCATCTACTGGCACATTTTATTTTCAACACCTCACTTTCACAATTTTCTCAACATTTCAACATTTCCCTCATCTTCCTTGTCTCATATTATAATGAGGAGGGCGTGTCCAAACCAATGCAGGGTGTATATTGCTCCAGAGTATTCATATCTAACATCAATACTGAATATAGACTAGAGCAATCGAAAGGAGTAGCTATACTGTTACTCTGGTCTCTATGGGGAAAAGAGCCTGTTGAACTAGCCTAGGTTTGTGTCGTCCTGGAAATACATGCCTTTACACTTTTAGCCAGTCATAAGTAGAAGACAGCCAATTGTTTTAAATGTTGAGGGAAGCAGCGTGTCGATTAGAGGCCCATGAAATGTCACAGTTTCTAAATTATACCATACCTCATTGTCATAAAAAAATGACTCCTAACAATACGTAATTCCTTCTAAATCCTAAATATCACCCAGCGACATTATTTGTCGCTTTTTTAATCGACATGATGTATGTATTGTAACAGACCAGTAATGTAACTACTTATATTCGGTTTTGACAAATTTATAAATTTTCTTTGCTTAACATTTAAGGTTGAGAAAATAACTGTTACACAGACCATTCAAATCGGTTGGTGTTTTTTTAGCTCTAATTCAATGGGTTGTTGACAAAGACATTATCATATATTTGGGAAGGGACATGTGTTGATGAAAAGCATAGTCTGTTGCTTGATAAACAGACAAAGTTCACACTCAGTTATTTTTTTACAGACATTGTCACAGTCTAAATGTCTGAAAAATATGTTAGTTCGAGCAGACTCTGTTTGTCGAGTGGGTTTTCCGCAGTGATTAGCCAATGGTGTATCAGATTTCGCCCAGACCCTGCCTTGTCGGTACCTACGCAACTCCTTGGACAGATGCAGGATAGTGAATGGCGCTCACATGATGTATCCAACCACATGTCGCTGAGCCGGCCAATTATTTTCACACTGCTCATCCCATTACGGAAGCTTTTAGTCAGATCATGCATAGGATGATTACACTCACACACTATACTTCCTCAATTGAAAATAGAGGTGCCCTATCTGCACACAAGGAGTCACTGGAGAGCAATGTGGCAAGCTAGATAATACAACATACAGTATATCCCAAATCCTGTGAATTATTTATTTGGTACCCGATTATTTACCCATGCGATTCTACTTACCTACTTCATTTATCCAATGCAACCTAACGTTCACTTACTTCGATATAAGGATATAAGTCAACACAAGGATATAAGTCAACACAAGGATATAAGTCAACACAAGGATATAAGTCAACACAAGGATATAAGTCAACACAAGGATATAAGTCAACACAAGGATATAAGTCAACACAAGGATATAAGTCAACACAAGGATATAAGTCAACATAAGAATATAAGTCAACACAAGGATATAAGTCAACACAAGGATATAAGTCAACACAAGGATATAAGTCAACACAAGGATATAAGTCAACATACGGATATAAGTCAACACAAGGATATAAGTCAACATAAGGATATAAGTCAACACAAGGATATAAGTCAACATACGGATATAAGTCAACACAAGGATATAAGTCAACATAAGGATATAAGTCAACACAAGGATATAAGTCAACATAAGGATATAAGTCAACACAAGGATATAAGTCAACATAAGGATATAAGTCAACACAAGGATATAAGTCAACACAAGGATATAAGTCAACATAAGGATATAAGTCAACACAAGGATATAAGTCAACACAAGGATATAAGTCAACATAAACCTGCTATGTCACAAAAAAAGACTGGTTCTGTTTGAACAACTAGTTTGTGAGAGACATTTTAAAAGCATAATAAACTTATGTTTACATTTACACAATTTAGCAAATGCTCTGATCATGCTGTTATGGAATTGCCCCGGAAGTGTTGATCATCATTGCTGTTAAAAAAATGCTTTAGATGTACCTCTTCTAGGAGCTGAAGAATCAGAAACGCTCCTGGTGCGTCCAGGAGCCGGAGACTTGAGGTGGGAAGACAGGCCGCCGGGGGACATGTTGCTCCCTGTGGAATGGTCAGCAAACACGTTGGAGGACTGAGGCATGTGCTGCCCGGTCGTACCATCCCAGGTCCTCCAGTAAGCTTTGCGGGTGGATTCTGGAGAAAGGTGTTGGGTCATGTTCTCCACAGAGTCTGGGGTGGCAGGACCCGAAGCTAGATGTAAGAAGCAGAGCATAACGGACACAAAAAATGTTGTAAAAAGTGTCCTGAAAGACCGATATAAGTTAGAGACATAAAGGGAACAGCAGATACATTATCTGAATAGTTTATAGCAGGGCTGCCCAACCCTGCTCCTCAACAGCTGTGGGTTCTCTCTAAACCCATTGAAGCTAACCTGGTTTAAATTAAGGTTGTTGAAAAACCTACAGAACAGGAAGTTATTTCCTATCTTTTTTTTTTCACATAATTTATAGGTATATTATGCAGCTCTTCATTTGGTTTCAAAAACTCAATGTGGTCCTCAAGCAAAAAAGTTTGCAAAAAATATTAAATATGACATGGCCCATTTCATGCTGCTCTGTGCACTCAGCACATTATACAATTCATTTTCATTATTCACTTGCATTATTTCAATAGCCTACCACATCTATTTTTAACATGAAGTCTATAGCCTATATAAATAGCGATATAAGGCGCAGATGGCTCAGTGGTTAGGGAGTCAGACTGATAATCGGAAGGTTGCCGGTTCAATTCCCGACAGTACCAAATGTCATTGTCCTTGGGCAAGGCACTTTACCCTTCATTGCTCCAGGGAAATGTCCCTGTATTCACTGTAAGTCACTCTGGATAAGAGTTAACATTTAAATGTAAAATGTGTGCACTGGCAGGCAAGGCAATGCTACTGAACTTAGGACATTATCGTTGCCGCCAATGATGGCTGTGGTCTATCGTCCAGCCATGTCTGACAACAATTGTGAAGGCACAAACATTTACAGGAAAACCTAAGTAAGTTTGGCAGGCAACCATGTAGCATGAAGTAGACACAAGAGTCTGATGAGGTCAGGAAATCACAGCTTTTCACAGTGAGAAAAGGTTTATTGATACGTTTTTTGTTTACCTGTTGGCATGTTGATGGTCTGGTCTCCCAGAAAGAGTCGTCGTGCAATGCTGCGGCGGTACCAAGCTCTGGGGAAGGCCAGGATCTCACTCAGCCTCCGCATGTCATACTTAAATGATGCCGACCCAATGTCACATACAGCTGATGGGAAAACAGAAAGCACTTAACGTCAGCCAGGAATTCAATTTTGTTTTGATTTAAACCATCTTGCCGGTAGTCTTGCAAAGGCTGTATGAAACTGAAAGAAAAATTAACAAAATCTAAAACCTAATATATATATATATATATATATATACGCACCCGCGCGCACACACACACACACACACATAATTGTGGCCTGGGGTGGTCCTGCAGTCTGGGGCATTGCCTCTGGAGCATGTATACTGCTGCAGCATTGGTTTGAAACCTACCTAATTCAAATCTTACTTTCTGAAAACAAATAAATCTGTCTTTCTCTACTTTGCTGTCCAGTAAAGTATATTACAAGAGTAGTTGAGGCACCTGAGATATTGATAAGGGTGGTGTCCATCTTGCCCCCCTTGCCAGGAACAAAGCTCTCAATAAAGGTCGGTCCACCGGTACGTCTCATTCTGGACAGACTGACTTTGACAAACTCCAGGTTAATGCTGAGGGAATCCTTCCTCCCAGTCACAGAGGATGGCTCCTCGTCCACTGTACCTTAAATGACAGAACAGCTGTTAAAGACAATACTTAATTCAGCAGTTATAATTCCACTAAACTGATAAAATCATGCAATGCACTTAGAGACTCTCAACATTACAAGTCTACCATAATATTTTGAAAACAGCTAATTGTTATCTAAAAAAAATATTTTTTAATCTAACCTGATTACTGATCATCAGAATAATGAAATGATGATTTTCTCAACAAATTAACTGTCATGTAAATCCAAAGCAAGGGGTATTCAACTCTTAAACTACAAGGGCCAGAGCATGCTGGTTTTCTGTTCTACCTTATTCTTAATTGCATATATCTGTATGTCACGGATTAGGTTGTAATGAAGAAACAAAGTGGAACTGGCTTGTTGAATATGCCTGTCCTACACCCTTCACCTCTTATGGTCTGTTATCCACCTCTTAATTTGATGATACTTTAATTTAGACCAGGCAAAAGCAGACAAAATCTGAAATTATACTGCTAGTCCTTCCCAAGCCATACAAAGTCCCAATGGAGTCTTTTGTCCTAGTTGACAAAGAGATGCTGAAGAAGGTTTCCACCTCAAACCCTAAAGAGTAACTCACAATTATTATTATTTTTTATCAAAAAATTTGGGGGGGGAGTTAGTTATAGTGAAACATTCATTCTGGTCTTTATTTTCGACAGTATGTTGCAAATGCCATATGTCTCTGTGTTCAAAAACTTGATGTAGATCTTAAAGAGAATGCTTCTACAATCACCTAAGGGAGGGGTTCCTGTATGAAGTTCACTGCCTCTGAGATGTGCAGGATGGTACCTCCTCAAAGGTTAGTATAGAAGGGAGTTGATTCAAAATGTGGCTAGTGAATACTAATTAATATGGTGGTTCAAACCAGCCAACAGCCTGAAAATCTGAGAGAAGTAGAAACTCAACACTTCTTTAAGATAAATCTTAATTAGGACACATATTTAAGCCTTGTTTTAAATTATGTTAGGTCATGGAAATTGGAATAATGTCTATTAATTGTTTAAAATGTATTTGCTTTTTCTATCTTGTTTTCTGTACAGCCAAATACTTTGATTTATTTTTTATCTTAAGAATTCTGAAACACATTTTATTAAAAAAGTGTGCTATATATACATAAAGTTTGAAAGTTTACAATAATTGATTACATAATGTACAATGTTGTTGGAAAACTACACTGCAATTAAAATGTGCAAATCTAAAAATAGGCTATAGAATACTGAACTATAGATGAGAAATGTTATGGATAAGAAACCTTCCAGCACATTCCCATACCTAGAGGGCCTGGGCCTGGGGGTAGTCCTGTGACTGCAGACTTCTGTTTTCCTGCCCCATAGGGGTGGAATACGTAGAGGGAGAAATCTGACATGCAGGCAGTGAAGCTGAGCCCTGAGGAGTTGCTTGGAGGGACGGTGAGGTCTGACTGGCTGCTGCTATGACGGCTCCGGCCTAAAGGGCTACCCAGATTTGGAGGGGGGCCTGAAAGTTAGAGCAAATAACTGTTATTATTTAATTCTGCCTTGGAACACTGTTGCAGCATGAAGTGCAGTGAACTTTGGTGTTAACAAATATATTCTATAAATATTCTATAATGTGTCAAGTGAAAATAAAACTCAACCGGCTCTTTTACTAGCTGTGTCAATTAACTTTAGTGTTCTAGCTAACAGCTGGATTAAATATAATTTATTATGTAAAGAAGACAACCCACACCTATTCAAGCAAAACTTTTTGATGCATACAAACCCGGAAATACCAATTTTATTTAACAATATTAATTATGCCAGTCTTTCGGCAACCAACAATTAGGGCCCTATGATTACCGCATTTGGGAGAACGTGGAGAGAATTGCAGAATCCAGACATTTACACATAATTCAACAAAATAAAAAAATTATGTCAAGATTAGAGCCCGACCGATATATCAGCGGGCCGATATTATCGCCTGACATTAGGCATTTTCCAAACTATCGGTATCTGCAATTATAATGGCTGATAAATGAATATTTTTTTTAAAATAAAATCTCTGCTGTATATTTTGCTGTTGTTGTTATTTATCAGAACTTCTAGAACTTAACAGAAAATTTGTTTTTCCAGTCTTGTTCAAAATTATGTTGAAATCTATTAATACTGGTAACTTTATTTCATTGTTGTTGTGTTTTTGTTCAAAGGACTTTAAGTTTCATATCTTAAGCTTGTATTTTTATACATTTTATTTATCAGAACTTTGATATATTTTGATGTTCCTCTGTTCTGTTGTGACAATTAAAAAAACAAGTTTATTTTTAAACTGCATTATATTATTTCAGTGAAGACTCATAAATAACCACAAATAAATAATGTTTCTGGATTTCTTTTAATATATAATCGGCCAATATATCGGAATATCGGATTTTTACATCATCAATCAATTTTAACGGTATCTGCCTTAAAAATCCTCTCAGTCCGGCTCTAGTCAAGATTTTTCTATAATCAAAATATAGTCACGTAATATTTAAAAATAAAAAAGTAACTACATTTCTCCTAATATAAAAGCAGTAAATATGGACGTTAATTCAGCTCTATAGATATATGCAGTGTGTTTGTCTACCGAACCTTGCCAGTTATATAATCAGCTATAAACGACAGTATTTACTCCATTCTAAATTGCCCAAACAGAGGAGGGTTGTTTTTCTCTGTATCACTCAGTTAACCAAAAATATATATGCATAGGTGTAGGCTACAATTTAAAGGGCAACAACGAGTATCTATAATTGGTCTATGTACTTAAATTACTTGAATTATTTTGACTGTCTCACTCAGGCAGCTCTCACTCAAGGAGAGCAGGATCGAGTTAGCACGAGTGATTTGGAAGGTTTAGGATCTGTGCACGTTTGCCCTTCGATACAACTTTGTAAATTAACGATTATAAATATCCCTTAATTAGGGATGGGCCGATACCACTTTTTATGGAACGAGTACAAGTAAAGAGTATTTCATTTTGGGTACTTGCCGATACGAGTACCGATACGAGTACTTTTAAGAACTATGCCAAATGTCACATTTATAAAGCTAAAATCAGCTATTTCTTAGATGTTGATCAGCCAATTCAAATATAGAAAAATAAATATTCCTACATATCCAGAAGAACATTGTTTACATTGCAGGTCAATGTGTTATATTTATTACAGATGTCAATGGTTTAACTCTCCTTTCCTAATTAGCTAAAGTGAGAGAAACACGTTTGTAAACGCGAACGCAATAGCCGTTTGTGTTAGAATTTGTCCTAAGCATTGCAGACGTTTTGTGTAAGATGAGAATGTCTGTTTGAAGTGACTTTTTCCAAAACAGGGATACTTACCTACTCATATATTATTCTGTTAAGGTATTGATTGTTTTATTATAATCAGTAGCCTACACAATTAGCTATAGCTGTATACTATCACTGTAATTTATTGAACAAAATTAAATAGGCTACATCGCATTTCCTTAAAGTTATAACTTAAAGGAAATGCGATGTAGCCTATTTAATTTTGAGGAAAGACATCGGTAGTTGGCAAAACTTCTGTGTGTTCACCCAGAAGTTTTGCCAACTACCGATGTCTTTCCTCGCTGAAGGTGGCTTTCAGAGCTCCGGGGGGCGTTCCTCATGCCGTTTGCTACAGTTATAGTATGCACCGAATAGCATAATAACTTGCATCCTTTGTTCATTCCTGTACTTAAATGTGCGCATTTCCTTGAAGATTCCAATATTTTTTACCTATAATTTTACAAATATTAGGCTACATGAAAATAGCAATGAGAAAAACGATTTCGTATTTCGCCATTTGAACTCTACTGTATAACTGCTGAGGAAAATATTTGTTTTGAATAGCAAACGCGTGGCTTGGTCTTTGGAATGATTATGCATTTTAGGCACAATTAAATCGCTTTTCTTTCTTTTTTAAATAGCAATAAATAGTTTTACAGCTTTATAAGCATGGTCTCTGAATGACGAAGTAGACTGTCGTTATCATCAATATGAAATATATGCATAGGGCTGTAAAGCGTTGCACAGCATAACGCTCTTAAATGTGGAGGAAGTATCGGCTTGGAGTATCGGGCCTTTTTCACAAGTACAAGTACGAGTACTTATGCCCAGTATTGGGCCCGATACCAAGTACTGGTATCGGTATCGGCCCATCCCTACCCTTAATGTCTATTTCTGAGGAAATGTCTACTTGGTAAGTTTCAATATTGGCAACAATCTTGTTGTATTTTAAAGTGAGTATTAACATGACAAATAAATACCTCTGCAGATTTCGTGAAACAGCCTTTCGTTTACATGTCAGGAAATAATTTGTTTTATCATATGTAAATATGGCCTATTAGGCAATGCATGTGCAAAATATATTACAGCAGTATTTTCTATATTTTTACTTTAGGAACAAGCTTCCGAATAAAAATTTGTCCAACTAGTTGTTCAGTTGCAGATGTCTAAAACAAATAGATGAGCAAACCACTTCTGCCTGGATAGTGGTTCCCAAACATGGGAAGTGAAATCACAAAAAAGAAAAAGGGAAAAAACAACATATTTTGCCCTAAACAATTCATTTGAATCAATGTGTTGTGTAGTTAAACAAATATGTATTGGTTTCTCTACTATACCTCCTTTGCCAGGGGGTGGTTTCAGGATATGCTGGGGGGTGGAGGCAGGTGGCTGTGGGCTGTCCATAGATTGGGTACCGGATGGGATCTCCAGTTCACCACGATTAGAGGAGAATACGAGGTCTAGAGACGGCAGTTTCAGCATACACTCCACCCTCGACATGGGCAAGCAGCTGAAACGGATCTGAGAGGGCTGGAAACAATGGGGTAAGATGTGAATATAATCATTTTTTATTTGAGTGTCTTAGTGTGTGTGGACAGTGACTCAGCAAAAAAGTATTTTAAAAAATGCATATAAACATAACTTTCATAAGTTAATATTATAATGTTAAAAATATGTATATACTTATATACCATTTATAAATAAAGTGTCACTACTCTTGGATTTTTATGAAATAACACTTTACCATAAAGGGGTTGAATATTTATTTAATTTGTGATTTTTTTTCCAGATTTTCCTCCCTTCCCAATTCCTTCACTAATCCTGCCTTGTCGGCAGCTCCGCAACTCCTTTTACAGATCTGTGGGATGACGAGGGGCGAGCACATGGTTCATCCAACCACATGTCGCCTGAGCTGCAGATTATTTTTCGCACTGTTCACCCAACAAGGAAGCCTTTAGTCGAAACAATGCACGGGATGATTACCTTCACCGATTATACTTCTGCTATTAAACTCACAGGTGCTCGATCTGAACACAAGGAGTTGCTGGAGAGCGACGTGGCAGGATAGACTTACATACCCAAATCCCGGGCAGTGCTATGCCAATTTTGCGCACCCTCGTGCAGGAGGCCCGGGGAAAGTCAGAGAACCCATGGTTGGGCTGGAACCCGCAAATATCGCCATAACATTTTTAGTTTATTCTGTCTCAACCAGCATCACTGCTGTAAGATTAGAACAATTTTGTTTGCAAAAATGTTCTCCCGTTCCCAATTTAATTATGTCCTGTTGAAATTATATTCCTTTCTCACAAAAACCATCTATAGATTATAGTGGAAATGAAGATCGTGGCCTGCCTTGCTTATAACATTCCCGGCAAAGCAATTCAAAATTTTTTACGTTTTTGGAATAAATGAGACGAGGACATTTCTGCGGATTTCATTCTCTATGGGGGATGAGGGGCAAAATGCCTCACCCATGGTGATTCTTAGCAATTCATCAGCAACAGACACAGTTTAAGCTCAAACCTTGTACATACTTTGCATTATTGGTGACATTAGACCTAAAAGTACTTTAACCATATCAAGTCCCTTTATAGTTCACCTTAGCATTTCAACTAGGGGTAGTAACCATACATTAAACCCACCATTTTTAAAACACTGGAGTTTGGGGGACATTGTGGTTTCTTTTGATTTCGCAAACAAAGGGAATAATGTGAAAAAAATTGAAAATATACAGTTTAATACATTTTGTTGCGTGTATACCCTGATAATGTCTTTGTCACTGCCACCTCATGATGTAGCTCTTGTGGTATCGCAAACACACACTCTTCTCGTGGGAGAGCGCCACACTTGGACAGTCCCCAACAACCATTTAAGGGATTTAAATATGTTGATGTTTGACAAGTGCTGCCCGTAAAAAGAAGAAATGGACTACCGTAATGAACGGAGCTATGGGAGCCGTTGTATCTGGGGCAGACGTATGCTGGTACCTGTACTCTGACATAGACCACCACATCCACAGGAAAGGAGGAATAGGCAGATGTAGAGGAGGACACCAAGGAGGTAGTAGACTCTTCCAGAGGTTCCACTGGTTCAAACTGACCTATGTCTTCCTCTTGAGAGTTCAGAGCTGAAACACACATAGAAAAACAACGGAAAGCATTAGGCAATGAGACTTTTCGGTCTGTTTTGAAATATATTTTTTTACAATGGAATGACTCTACATACCAGTACCGTTCCTTTCCACTGGGGTGATGGGAATGGTCTCCAATGCTTTTTCCAGGAAGTCTAAAAGACAAGGGCTAATAACCATTTCCTCTGGGAGGGTCTGGAGGGCCACCCAGGCGTACAGCTTAGCAGTCTTCACCCCACCACTACCCTTGCCCTTTGCTGCAGACGAGACATGATCTGAGTTTGACATGGTTACATTCAAAGCTTCACTACACCCACCAAATGTGGTCGTATTTACATTAGGCCTACATTATTGTGATGTCATATTTCCTGTTTCCCACTTCCTATCTAATGATTGACTGAAATGTCGGAAGTTAAAAAGTTAGGAAATAAGAACCTGTTTAATTTAGAGTACTTTGGGGTCTCCCTTTTTGTTTTTATTTTTCCACTGGAAAACAACAGTATATCAGCCTCTCTGTAAATCTCGGTAACTGAATAGCATCAAATCTGAAAATATTCCTACACTGAAATCTCATGCATATATTTAAAATTCTCAATTTAAAGTCGTCCCCTAGAAACCAGACATTTTGGATTGATGAAGTATTGTATTGAAAACGTGTCTCAGAGATGATTTAGTATGACTTATTAGGTGATGCAGCTGCCAATTTAGTTTAGTCAGCAATGAGAAGCAGTTGTCTGAGTTAATATCTGGATTATAAATAATGACGTCACTATGCTTTTTGACATCACAAATGCACATTATGGACAAAATAATAATCAGTATTTTTAGAAGTTGGTTATATTGTCCGTGTATTATTCCTATGTCCGGTAAAAACACATACACACATATATACATACACACACGCATGCAAGCACATATATAAATACATTTAAAAATATACACAAAACTCAGGCCATGACAAATTATTGGAACATTGCATAGTGCAACTGTAACTGTTAGCCTCAAACTCCTGCATCCCATTCTTTTTGATCTGCATGTTTGGTCCCTCTCCAGAAGCACATGTAGGTGGCGGTCTTTCGAATAGGGGGATATAACGGGTGTCTTGAATTCCTGTGGTCACTAATGAGCCCACGTGACTTATCGTAAGTGTAGGGTTGTTAGCCCAAGTGTCCTGGACAAATATTCAATCTGGCTGTTATATCATCAACCGAAGCATCCTCAGCTTTCAATTGGCTAATCCCCTCTCCTCCCCCTGTAACAACTCCCCAGGTCACTGCTGTAAATGACAACATGTTCCCAGTCAACATGCCTGATAAAATAAAGGTAAAACTAACAGGAGATTAGGAAGTAGAGGGACACAGATTTGTAGAAGGAATCATAGAGGAATGGCAGAGTTAATCGATCCGGGGCTAAATCCCCATCGCCAGGGGACATGTGAGCTCCGGAATGAGGAGCTTAGACCGCTCCACCAAACTTAGGCACATGCCAGCTACGATTTAAGGTAGTACCTGAGAGACTGAGTTGCCATGATACGAAAGCCCTACAACCCCTAACCATAAGAATAAGTTATGGAGAGATCTCAAAACAAATGGACAGGTTTAAGCAATATGGTCAACTTCTGATCAGGGGGTAAAGTTGAGAACTTAACACGTCTCCACCAATAAACCTCTCTAAATGTTAGATGTTGTCTAGGTGATGCAAATCTAACATTGAAGTCTTCTGTTGTTCTCATAGATGTGATGACACATTCTGTTTTCCATAGAAGAAACAGACCTTAACCCCCACCTCCACCCACACATCTTTCAACTGTAAGGCAGCACAGAGGCATGCAGGTAATGATTGGAGTTATCAGTACCTGATGGTAGAGGCGGGGGAGTGGGAGGCAGGAGCGAGTTAATCTTGCTTTGGGCAGCAATGGGAGGGTTGTGAGGGCTGCTATCTTTCATACCATACAGCTTTGACTCTTTGGAGAGGTTACGGGGAAGTGAGGATCCTCGTGAGGCATTGGGTGACTCCGTCTTCATGGTCTTGGAGTTATAGTGCAACTGGGTTGGAGAAAAGAAAAGTAATATTCAGATACTGTAGAATTGTTTCCTGTGCAGCAGTACTATACTTTTGTTTAAGTGAGGAAACAAACACATAATAGTGTGGTGAATCATTGTTCCATCTACATTTGTGCTCAAAAGTTTGCATACGCCTGGAAAATTGGTAATAGATATACTATTTTGAAAGACAATACGAATAAGCCTGCAACATTTTTTTGGGATTCACATTCAACTGTAGGTCATAACAGACTGGCACAATCATAATAGAAAACATGGCAAAGAAAATAATGAAATCTGTCTGCCAGTATTGTCTGATAACATACTGCATTCAATCTTGCAATCAATTTTCACAAAGATCCCCATGCCTTTAGAGCTCACACACCCTCTAAACATCAGTGAGCCACCACGCTTCATAGTGGGGATGGTATTCTTTTCACTATAGGTCATGTTGACCCCTCTCCAAACACAGCACTTATGGTTGTGACCATAAAGCTCTATTTTAGTCTCATTACTCCAAATGAGTGTGCGAGAAGCTGTGATGCGTGTCAAGGTGTTGTCGGGCATATTGTAACTAGGCTTTTTTGTGGCGCTGGCACAGTAAAGGCTTCTTTCTGGCAACATAAAAATGCAGTTCCTTTTTGTTCAAGTATCATCACATTGTGCTCCTTGTAACAACCACACTGTCTTTTTTTAGTGCAGTCTGTATGTCTCCCGAGTTGACCTGTGGGCTTTTCTTTGTATCCCGAACAATTCTTCTGGCTGTTTTGGCTGAAATCTTTCTTGGTCTACCTGACCTTGGCTTGGTATCAAGAGATCCCTGAATCTTCCACCTCTTAATAGGTGATTGAACAGTATTAACTGGCATTTGCAAGGCTTTGGATATCTTTTTATATCCTTGTCCACCTTTATGCAGTTCCAGTCCATTATTACGCAGGTCTTTTGACAGTTCTTTTCTTCTCCCCATGGCTCAGTATCTAGCCTGCTCAGTGCATCCACATGAGAGCTAACAAACTCATTGACTATTTATACACAGACACTAATTGCAATTTAAAATGCCACAGGTGTGGGAAATTAACCTTTAATTGCCATTTTAAAATGTGTGTCACCTTGTGTGTCTGTAACAATTCCAAACATTCAGGGTATGTAAACTTTTGATCAGGGCCATTTGGGGGATTTCTGTTATTAGTATCTTATACAAAGGAGCCAAAAAACTATGTGATAATGAACAGCTTCATATGATCACTATCCTTATATTACAGTCAGTTTTTTGCATGAACAGTCATGTTGTCAAAATCAATGCCAACATTTCACATTTTCTGCCAGGATATGCAAGCTTTAAGGGTATGCAGAACTGAAAATGGCATTTGTATCTCACAACTATATATTGCGTTTTTGCTTTTGTGATCTGGTTGATGAAAGTCAAACTTGCCAGGGAGTGAGCCAGAAGGGGAGAGTTGTACCGTAACGTAGAAAACTTAAACGAGGTGGGTGCAAATTAGGGATATATCCTTTAATGCCATTAACAAAGCCTTTGATGGTGTGAAAGCACATTAAATTACCTTGACATCTACTCCCGGAATGTAAAAGACGGTGGTCTCCAGGTCACTGGATTTGGTCTGCAGCGAGGATGGGACCTTCTTCCCAGGCAGTAGGTGGGTAGTGGAGGTGTACGTGGGCTGGAGCTTTTTCTTCTTAGGAGGGGAGTCCTGGTCCAGACTCCTAGAGCTGCGGTCACAGCTCCTACAATACAGGAGGGTTGGGAACAATACATAGATTACTTTATAAATAAGAAACTATTTATTGCCTGCAGGTTTAATGATTTATAAGTTGTCTAGTTTGGACAACCATTTGTTAGAGAATTTGATATGTAACAAAAATACCTAGCCTAAAATCCCAAAGAGCAACCAATGCTGACATTAAAGTACAGTGGCAATGGAAAAACTCCCAGAAAGGTAGGAACCAAGGAGAAAAAGTCATTTTCTTAGTGTACCTTTTGGAAGTGAAATCCTCGTGATCAGGCTGCTGTGTGGTAGGGTGCAGGACACACTTGCCGCTGTCTATTTCCACACGCACATCCAGTTCAAAGTCGATGTTCCTCTCTGTGACTGAGCTCATGAGGCTGCGATTTGTGGGGGTGCTGGGCCATCGTTCACTGAACAGCTGGCTGACAGCAGCAAAACCAGATGGCTTCCTGTGTGGATGTTGGCTAAGACGGAGGAACAAACAAGCATCATGTTTATTAGTCAGGAGGCAATAACAATAAAGCATTACTTACCTGTTTAATCTATTTCACAATGTTTGTGCTAAGTATACTTCATTCAGTTCATTGAGCACTGGGTAGAGGCAATCTACCCAGTATTTAGACATTGAGATAAGATTGGTTGTTTCGATTCTGTATTTACATTTTAGCAGAAGCTCTTATGCAGAGCGACATAGAGTAAATACATGGACATCCCCCCCAGAGCACCATAGGATACATTTCCATGTGCAAGGACACAATAACAATCGACCCAGCAACCTTCCAACTACAAGTCTTAATCCCTGAACACTGAGCCATCTGACGCCCAGCTTATGGGATCCGTATTCCAACTCATTGGATATTAAATAAAACCATCGATAAGAGGTTCAAGTGCACACTGTGAAAATAATGAGGCCATTACAGAGCATTACAAACCAAAAGTAATGGTATGATTTAACAGAATAAAGTAGTCATATTTAGTTCTAGTTTGCAAGTCTTTTGAATTTAATGTCTGCCTGAAATCAGTGCTCTATACACACCACATGACAATTGGCCTCTTCCTTGGTAATTCTTTGCCGTGTGTCCTGCAGTCATCTGAAGTTTTTTGGTATGGTTGAAATCATTGGTTCTTGTTGCTTAACGATAGACCAATTAGTTGATTCTGAGATGCCTTGTGTATTTCTGATTGATTCCTGGCATTGAAACTTCCTGGCATCTTATGTTGAGAGACAACAGTGACAGCAAATGGCACATATAGAATTACTGCTAGGCCTGGATGTATTATGGTAGTATAGAGCCTTGTTTATGTTGGTGCTGTGAACGATGCTCAAAACGTCGAAATAAATATGGGGCATGAGGCAGCGTTGATGACGCGTAGCCCAAATGTTTCCATCAGAGGGTATCCATTACTGGCTAGTGTCATTAAAGGAAGAGCTAAGGGACGGTGATACGCATCCTCTACCTAAAACACTTGTGTAGTACATGTACTATGTTCCCTCTGATATTTTACACTAGATAATGTAATAGTAGATTTATATGTGTAAGAAAACGGTCCAACCATAGAAATAGAATGGATAGAAAGGCCATTCCAATTCAAATCAATGTAACAGAATAGTCAGAGCGGCAGCCATTTTTACGTGTACCATTCCATTGCAATGATGTAGCCTACTTCCGCATTAAACCGATTTGCTTGTTGTTACTGTGACAACTAACAACAATCGCCATTTTGTTGTGTACTAATGGAATGACCACGCCAAGCAGTTCAATGGCCTTTCTATCCATTCTATTTCTATGGGTTTAACAATCATTAACAAGGATGTGAGGACAGTGTTGAGGGGAAGGAGGCTTGTAACTCACACAGGCCTCCTGAGGTAGCTGGATGGCCTCTCACGGTCAAACTCTTCTTCCTTGTCCGAATCTTCAGAGGATGAGGTCGAGAGCTCGTCGCGCCGCACGTCGTCGTGCTGGAAGGGAATGCCAGGTGAGAAGACGGAGGGAGTGACAGGAGCACTGAACACTGAGTTGTGCCCCTCACTAACTGATGGGAAATGACGATTGTGATGAAGATGAGGATGGAGTGGCTCATCAATGGTGATGGACAACAGGTCCAATTCTGTCTCCTCCGGAAACTTCGGTAGAGAACATGAGAGGATTTAAGGAGGAAAGTTAGATTCAATTAGAAAAGGTCATTATAGGGAACTGAACGATGAATTACCTCACATTACCCTTGATATCCAACCATAACACCAAAAGCTAATCCTTTACCGTACCAACTCTAAACTTTACATATTACACGTTTGTCCAGTTAGGGAGAAAATACATGTATTTCACACAACTCAAGGGATCATGCAGTGCTCTGGGAAATGACAGAAAGACCCAGAGTGAAAGAAAAAGGCGATGAAGTAAGACGGTTGAGAAAAAAAAGAAGCTGAAGAACAACTTCGTCGGGAATTTCAAAGCTCCCATAAAGACGACATTGCAACACGGCAGTGTAGCCAGCCATAAGCCACCACTAAAACGGCAGTTTGAATAAAGTTAAAGTGCAATTTGAATAGAAGTATAGATTCTTTAAATCTGTTAGTTTAGACTTGTATGCAAAAAGCCTCAAACTACCCAACCCAAGAGTTTTAAACCTAGCGAAAAGGGTTGACAATCATACAGTTGCTGCTTTGGTGAGAAAAATATATTTCTGTGGTTGATTTTGTGAAACATGGAATTCTATAACAGGGTGGGTAAATCAATCGAACAATAAAATATAATCTCTGACATTTAGGATCTATAAATATATTGCATGCAATGCAGGCATTCTACTACCCACTGCAGTTGCATATTTCCAATAACTACAGACCACTAATATCTACTGATAATGTAACATGACCAATGACATAGCTCTTCTCATGCAATGAATACAGTTCTATTTCGAATACATAACCAAAGGCAATGGGTGGTAGAAAGCCATGTTATTATGAGAATATTCCTTACAATATGTGTGAAAGTGTGCAATAATAAATAAAACTCAGCAAAATAAGAAACGTTCCTTTTTCAGGACACTGTATTTTAATGATAATTCATAAAAAGCCAAATAACTTAACAGATCTTCATTGTAAAGGGTTCATACATTGTTTTACATGGTTGTTCAATTACCAACAACCAGCAACAGCATTGCTTATGGGCACAAACCCACCTTTGCTGGACCAGACAGGACGGGCAAAAAATGCTCTTCACTGACAAGTCACGGTTTTGTCTCACCAGTGGTGATTTTTGTACTCATGTTTATTATTGAAAGGATTGAGGGTTAGACCGAGGTCTGTACTCTGGAGTGGGATCGATTTGAATGTGGTACCCTTCCTGCAGGCTCATCCTGACATGACCCTCCAGCATGAAAATGCCACAAGCCCTACTGCTCGTTCCGTGTGTGATTTCCTGCAGGACAGGAATGTCAGTGTTCTGCCTCGGCCAGCGAAGAGCCTGGATCTCAATCCCATTGAGCACGTCTCAGACATGGTGGATAATAGGGTCAGACCTAGGGCCAATCCCCCAAAAAACATCTGGAAACTTGCAGGTGCCTTGGTGGAAGAGTGGGGTAAAATCTCAAAGCAAGAACTGGCAAATCTGGTGCAGTCCATGAGGAGGAGATGCACTGCAGTACTTAATCCAGCTGGTGGCTACACCAGATTACTTTTGAGTTTGATCCCCCTTTGTTCAGGGAAACATTCCATTTCAGTTGGTCACATGTCTGTGGAACTTAGTTTATCTTAGTTGTTGTACAGTTTTCTGTTATACACTCACCTAAAGGATTATTATGAACACTTGTTCAATTTCTCCTTAATGCAATGATCTACTCAACCAATCACATGGCAGTTGCTTCAATGCATTTAGGGGTGTGGTCCTGGTCAAGACAATTTGCTGAACTCCAAACTGAATGTCAGAATGGGAAAGAAAGGTGATTTAAGCAATTTTGAGCGTGGCATGGTTGTTGGTGCCAGACAGGCCGGTCTGAGTATTTCACAATCTGCTCAGTTACTGGGATTTTCACGCACAACCATTTCTATGGTTTACAAAGAATGGTGTGTAAAGAGAAAAACCTCCAGTATGCGGCAGTCCTGTGGGCAGAGGAGAATGGGCCGACTGCTTCAAGCTGATAGAAGGGTAACTTTGACTGAAATAACCACTCATTACAACCGAGGTATACAGCAAAGCATTTGTGAAGCCACAACACGCACAACCTTAAGGCGGATGGGCTACAACAGCAGAAGACCCCACCGGGTACCACTCATCTCCACTACAAATAGGAAAAAAAGAGGTTACAATTTGCAAGAGCACACCAAAATTAGACAGTGGAAATGTTGCCTGGTCTGATGAGTCTCGATTTCTGTTGTGACAGTCAGAATTTGGCGTAAACAGAATGAGAACATGAATCCATCATGCCTTATTACCACTGTGAAGGCTGGTGTTGGTGGTGTAATGGTTTGGGGGATGTTTTATTGGCACACTTTAGGCCCCTTAGTGCCAATTGGGCATCGTTTAAATGCCATGGCCTACCTGAGCATTGTTTCTGACCATGTCCATCCCTTTATGGCCACCATGTCACAAAGCTCGAATCATTAAAATTGGTTTCTTGAACATGACAATGAGTTCACTGTACTAAAATGGCCCCCACGGTCACCAGATCTCAACCCAATAGAGCATCTTTGGGATGTGGTGGAACGGGAGCTTCGTGCCCTGGATGTGCATCCCATAAATTTCCATCAACTGCAAGATGCTATCCTATCAATATGCGCCAACATTTCTAAAGAAAGCTTTCAGCACCTTGTTTAATCAATGCCACGTACAATTAAGGCAGTTCTGAAGGCGAAAGGGGGTCAAACACAGTATTAGTATGGTGTTCCTAATAATCCTTTTGGTGAGTATATATAAATATTCACACGTGTTAAGTTCGCTGAAAATAACAGCAGTTGAAAGTAAAAGGACGTTTAGTTTTTGCTGAGATTATTTAGACTGCAGTTCACTAGCAAATCAGTTAGTATTTGCTACAACAGATTGCAAGGTGTGCATCAAACCAACACATTTCAGAATAGAAAATATTACTAACCATAGTAACCTTTTCACCATCCTGTTTTGAATTTCCATGCAGTCAAAGAAATAAGCTTTTGTAAATGTATTAGTAGAAAGGAAATCAATGTGGTTCTTTTTAGATTTTCATTTGTTTCGAACTGTTATTTGTTTTCATATACAAATACCTTGAAGACCTCTTCTGTACTGACTGGTCCATTTGTTGAGTCCTGATTATTAATCTTCAGTTCAACAGAAAGAAAACAATAGAAAGCATCCAAAAAATGAAATCATGCCAACATGTTCATGAGGTGGACTAAGGAGCACTAACTAAACTCAAATCAAGCTGATAGAGGAAAAAAAATATGAATAAAATCAAAAATAAACTTATTTTATGTAGACGCTCTTATCCAGAGAAATGTACAGTCAAAAGTTGAGGGACATCCCTTAGAGCAACTTAGGTTAAAGTGCCTTACTCAAGGGCACAACAAAGTTTAGCCTTCTCAACCTAAACACTGAACCATCTGACGCCCTGTTACAACTTAGCTTCAGCTTACATATCAGTAGATCTCCATAACATTTACACAGAAACCACCTTAAAATAATAATAATAATAATAATTTATTCAACTTATATAGCGCTTTTCAAAGTACCCAAAGCGCTTTACACAGTGAAGGGGAAAGCCCACCTCATCCACCACCAATGTGTAGCACCCACTTGGGTGATGCACGGAAGCCATTTTGCGCCAGAACGCTCACCACACATCACCTATTAGGTGGAGAGGTGAGTAGTTATGTTTGCCAATTAGGAAGGAGGGGGATCATTAGGTGGCCATGATTGAAGTGAGGCCTGGTTGGGAATTTGGCCATGACACCGGGGTTAACACCCCTACTCTTACGATAAGTGCCATAGGGATTTTTTTAATGACCACAGTGAGACAGGACACCCGTTTAACATCTTATCCAAAAGACTGCATCCTACGCAGGGCAGATGTCCCCATCACTACCCTGCGGCATTGGGAATGATCTTTAGACCAGAGGGAAGAGTGCCCCCTACTGGCCCTCTAACACCACTTCCAGCAGCATTGGTCGCCCATCCAGGGACTAACCAGGCCCAACCCTGCTTAGCTTTAGAAGCAAACCAGCAGTGGAATACAGGGTGCTATGCTGCTGGCAAGAGGTCAGGAGGTCTTTCATAATATTACACAAACCTGGACATGAAATGAGCCACTGTTCAAATGTCATATGGGAGAATCCTATAATTTATAGTCCTATTCTGCTTAAGCAATTATATAAAAAATATACCGTATATACCCGAATATAAGACGAGGTTTTTGTCCTAAAAATAGGCTGAAAAATTGGGGGTCGTCTTATATTCGCGATATAGACAAAATCATGGGGAAAACGGAGAAAGCAGGGGGAAACAGCAGAGGGCGCCAACACAATAGGCTAATTAATGACAGTGTCATAAATTAAATAAACAATAAATTGCCGCCATGGA